>CM051379.1:5236637-5286637 GCA_028015245.1 Cardamine occulta | reverse complement strand
GGACAAGGAGCTAGTTGTGGTTTTGGTATGAGAGGTCAGAAATCAAGATCGGGTCCTGGGATTATGAGAGGATTCGAAGGAGGTCAAACTGCTCTTTATCGTCGTCTTCCTAAACTTAGAGGAATCGCCGGAGGTAAATAAATATTCTTGGGTTTGTTTTTTTTTTTTTTTTGTTATCTGAAATATTGAATCTTTCTGTAGGCTAAGTGTTCGATGAAATGTCTCATCCAAAAAAGCTCTGTTTAATTTAGTGGGTTAGGAAAATTTTGTTTCATGGGGCAAATATTTTTGATAGATTCCTTAGGATAAGAGAGTCATGGTGAGTTTTAGTTGGATGTGTTGAAGAATTGAAAAGCAAGGATTATGATTTTAGATTGTTGTTATTTTGCTGATAAGTTCAAAGATCCTTCCTTGATCCATACCCTCATTTAGTTTCCTGATGCATCCATCGTGTTGTTGTGTTCTTTTGAACAGGTATGCGTTCAGGATTACCCAAGTACATACCAGTTAACCTCAAAGACGTCGAAACAGCTGGGTTTGAGGAGGGAGATGAAGTGTCACTGGAGACATTGAAGCAAAAGGGTTTGATCAATCCTTCAGGAAGGGAAAGGAAACTTCCTCTAAAGGTTAATACCTGAGAAATCGTTCCTACTTCATATGATCATGCATTCATCTTTGCTTTATTTTAAACACTTTGATTGGTTTTGGAGTACAGATTCTGGGTACTGGAGAACTAAGCGTGAAGCTCAAATTCAAAGCTCGCGCCTTCTCAACACAAGCAAAAGAGAAGCTTGAAGCTTCGGGTTCTACACTCACTGTGTTGCCAGGAAGAAAGAAATGGGTGAAGCCATCAGTTGCAAAGAACCTCGCACGAGCAGATGAATACTTTGCCAAGAAGAGAGCTGCTGCAGCAGCAGCAGCAGAAACAGCTTCAGAACCAGCAGCTTCTGCTTAAAAACTTTTTTTATTTTCAAAGCTCTTCAATGTATTGTAAAGCTGCAGAAATAATTTGTCTATGAGAAGCGTTAACTACAATTCCTTTTTAGTCTCTTTTTGTATGGTTATGGCTCAAGAGATTTTACATTTTGTTGCTTAAGAGTCGTTTGTCAAAAAGATTTGTAAACGGTATAAAATTATTTGACCATTTTGAGATTCGATATCAGAAACTTTTTTTCAATCTCCAAAGAAATTTTACAATTTTACAGAAAATGGTTTCACAACTGAGGTTATTACTACAAAGTTTCCCCATTTTCTTTTTCCATAAACTTCAAACACCAAATTTCCAAATTGCAGATTTTGAGAAGCATCATCATGGTTCCTCTTCATCATTACCATCATCAATGAATCTTCTTCTAGGGTGACGTCTTCGAGTTCCAGACTCTTGTTCATCAGAAGACTGATTATGCTCCTCGTGTCTAGATGATGTTCCTGTGTCAACTTCATAGCTCTCTCCCCAAAGCCTTGGCGATGTTCTTCTCACACCTATCTGTGACCTAGCTCTAGATGATGACCAGCTATTACTACTCCTCCTTGAGCTACTCGACGGCTCTGGTCTAAACACACGGATGAGAAAGAACACTGTGAGCCAACCACCATCGTCAAATAGGATCCCATCGTCACCATTTCTTTCTTCTCCTCCAAAAGAAGATTGGAGAGTGCTAATTAAATCACCTAAATCTCTCTGCCTTTCTAGCCTCCTCCAGCTTCTTTGTCTCTCTGGATCTGCTTCTGATGGCCTTATTCCTGGATGTTGAAGCCTGGCGTGCTTTCTCAGATCAGAATAGGTTCCACTGAATTCACAAGTCTCACAAGAACAGCTTCTATGTTTTGAGTTCATGAAACACCTAGCAGGTTCAACAACTATCCATTCTTTTATATGTCCACGGCATAACGGGCAAGTAAGCTTTGGTGGTTTGTTCTTCTCTTGGTCATCCTCAATTGCTACAATGCCTTCTTCTACTACTTCTTCTACTCTTTCATCTTCACTAACATTCACAACTGATAACTCAGACACAACTTCTTCACTTAGATTTACAGCAGTTGATTCCAAAGCTACATCTTCTATCTCAGTTGGTACATTTCTTTCCTCTTGCTCATTAGGTAAAGACGACGGTGTCTGCTTAGAAGCTTTGCAATACTGATCAAAACAGTTTGAATGCCGGTGGCTTGTATCACACATGTAAGGTCGACATCCGTTTTCATAGGAAGAACAAATGAGAAGAATCCCATTGTGAGGATGTTCCATACAAACAGGACAACGAGCTTCTTCCCATTCCTTAACTTGTTTCTCACTTGGCTTCAAAGCACGGCTTGACTCACAACACAGTGGTGATCCTCTATACTTATCATGAGACACGGATCGGTCTTTCCTCTCTTTCGGCATCTTCTAGAACTAAGACTAGTCTTTTAAAACAAAGTGAGCTAAAACCTGCAATAAACTAACTTCATATAAGTAATATCAAACTAAAATTCCAGAGATTTGACATGCCTCAAGGAGGAACAAAGTTCTTAAACACATGATGCAGAATCTAAAATCAAGAAAGATTAACAATAGATCTATATAAGTCATATATAGAAATTGCAATCGCATAAAAACTGAATCAAACAGCCCAGAAAAATGAAAGTTTCATCAACATCATAGTAGCGTTCATAGGAAGAACATGGTGAATCAGATTGAGAAATAGAAGCATTAAGTGTAAAGATCTTAAAGCAAACTACTTACAGAAGAACAAAAGTTTCAAAAAATTTCAAATCGAACCATAAATTTCTTCAATCCAGGCAAAACTAAAGATCAGTACGAATTTATACAACCCAGAAGAGATGATTCAACGAAAATGTGAAGAAAACCCTAAAATCGAAATGAGCAGAGAGACGGAGAAGATGAGATTACCGAAAGAGACTAAAGCTTCTGTGGCGATGGTACAATTTGATAAAATCAATCGAGGAAACCTTAAATCGGGCTCCTCATAAGAGAGAGAGCTAAGGAGGCGAGACGAGGAAGATGAGGCGGCTACTTTACGGTTTTTTTTTTTTGGTGTAAGATATATAATTTTTAGCAAACCAATAATAAGGAAATAGATAATATTCGGTGTATTTATATTTAAAGAAAATAATTAATTAGAAAAATTAATGAAGAAGACAATTGAACAGCTAGAGACATATACAAACGTTACCAAAGTTTCGTGTCGACATTTATCTATACATGCTTCTTCATTTTTTCTTTAACTATTGATATACATACTTCTTTTAAATAATAAATACGTCTTTTAAATAATATGATTTGTTTCTTGGATTTTTTTTCCTTTTAATTATAAGCTAAATTTGACTAATTTCCTTTTGATTTTTTAAAATTTTAATAAAGTTGTGTTGATTATAATACAAATTAATAGTGATTACATTAATTTATAGTATAAAGTAGTGAAATTTGACATTAAAATATTGTAGTGGAAGTAGAATTATGACAAATACATTAATCAGATACACATAAGAATTTTGTGAAACCAGCCTCACGCAATGCCCTCCGCTCTAAGAGCCACGTGGACCGAGCCTTCGCTCGAACCACATGACTGAGCTCGACCAAACAGGACCGAACCAACGTCCCAATTATCCAATTTGCCCTCATTCGAGTTACAAGCCCACGCTACTGGGCTCAGCGACCATACACACACTCCTTTTTCATTTGCAATTACAATTATCAAAAGGATTTGTTTTTTTTTTACCAACGATTAAAAAAAACATGAATATAATTTATTTACTTAGCAGCACAGTGAGCGTCTGTATATGGATTTAAAAATTTGATACATGAAAATACTTAGAGCACCCACATAGATTATTTTGTGTGGGTGTCTTTAAATTTAAAACTAATTAAAAAAAAAAATTGATATCTTTAATATGTGAATAGTAAAGACATGTATATTTATGAAGACATTTGGCTACCAAAAATTATAAGAGCATCCACATCGGAGATACTTACATAAGTATCTTCTGATTTTTTTTAATTATTATATTTATTAACTTTTTATTGTTGCGACGATTCACGCCGCGATACGTGGCAAAAACGGAGAGCCAATATCTTCGGAAATATACAGAAGAGCTGGTGTCTTGTACATCAGCTCACAAGATCGCGATATGTGTTAATCCTTATTTAAAGACTATACTGATGTGGATAGTCTAAGTGTCTTTAATTTTAATAATAATTAATTTTTAAAATATTTTTAAAAGTTTTAGGGATGAAGATAGTTTTATTTCCTCTTTATGATAGTTTTATTTCCTCTTTCTGAAGACACTTAAAATCAAATAAAATTTTATTAATTGTGAAGAAAAATAATGTGTGATATAATTGTTTGTTTTTGGTGGGTTATATTAATATTCTAAGCCCCACTCTTGTTGTTTTATATTATCGTCGGATAACTAGTTCGTCATATTATTTGACTGATCTGACATCCGAATATACGACAAATAAACTATGAATTATTTCATTGTGTTTATTGCTTTCATTTGCATAAATATTAACAACCATTGAATATAAAATATCACTTGTTTAATATTGTTTAGTTATAAAATTCTTTACGATGGAAAAAGTTAAAACAGTTTGATGATAATTCAAGTCAATTTTTCTTTTTTGAAAAGTCGTATATATGACCTAGAATTCCTTATACAAAACAAAAATTGGAATCAAATAGTAAAACTTTGGAGTCAAGTAATAACAATGATGGGATCTTATATAATTCTGACACGAAGAGGAAGAAGAGAAAGAAGGCAAGAAGAAGAGACGAAATTAAAGACGAAGAGAAACAAACACAAAACGGCAAAGTGCAGTTAATAAAACGACACCTTTTTTTCCAAACGAACATTTTGTGTTGTATTGGACAAGACCAAACCAAACGTAATCATCATAAGCTTGCGTCACACTATTTTCAGATTTTCTCAACAAACATTAAGACGCTTTTACATTATAAAATATGTAGTTTTCTTTGTTGGTATTTTAATTAGTTTTTGTAAAACCTATATATAGCTAGGTAGTAATATATATGTGAAATCTTATGTGACTAAATATTCATTTCAAAACACGTTTTTAAATTAACAAATAGTATATTTTCTTTGTCGTTCATTTCCATTCTTATAACTGCATTTAGTTATTACCGGAACTGTTGTAAAGGAAACCTATTCTACAACACAATGTAAAGCAAACTTCAAAACGAAGAATTTTGAAATTCATACCAAAAAAGGGTAATTACGTTGGTGGGTGATGCATTTATTGATGTCTAAAACTTATTGAATACTGTTTTCCCGTGGGTTTAATAATAATATTTATATGAACCATTTGTAATTTAAGAAACGAAAATCATTATATTTGTCGTTAACTAATTATATAAATCTATGTATGTAATTTCTTGACAATTCCTTAACAAGACACATAACTATATTAAATTATTTTATATTTGCTCGTACAGCTTAAATAATGGACCAATAATAGTACTATACCACTATTTAGCATATTTGGATATGTAAAATATGTACTATAGTAGTAAAACTAAAAAAAAAATCTTTAAAAAATAAATTATCAGAGCATTCTTGTATTTATATATACCCATTCACGTGGGCCATTCAAATTTGCATGAAAGCCACTCCTCTTCCCACAAAACAAAACTTCAATCTCTCTCTTTCAATTTCAGAAATAGTCATAGAAGATAGATCTAAACCCAAAGAAGAGACGAGAGAGATATCGATGATAAGGGTTTAATCAAGAAGATCACTTTATGTTAGGGTTTAGGTTTGGGATATGACTCATGCTCGAGAATGGAGAAGCTCCTTGACTACTACTCTACTAATGGTGATCTTGCTTTCTTCTCCACTCCATCTCTTCTTTGTATATTCACGAGTAGGGGCAATTCGTGTGTTTCCAGATACTCCGGCTCCGGCTCCGAAACAAGAAGATCTAGTGAAGAAGTACTTCGCCGCCGGAAACTTTCCTCTGGTCGGAAAAGGGATCAGTGACAGTAAAAGAACGGTACCAAGTTGTCCAGATCCTCTACATAACTAGTAGAAGCAGTTTCTTGATGTTTGTTTTTTTCCTTTTCAATTATCTTTTGGTGTTTTCGTCTTGTGTATGTTAATGATCAATCAACTAGTGTATGTTGCCCAAAATACCCACGTTTTTCTCGTTAATGTAAGGGAAAAACGAGGGTATTTTGGAGACTTTAATCACTGATCATCTATATAAACATTTTCATATATATACATGGCAATGTAATAGTTTTATTAGAATTTTTATTGCTTTTCTGCATTTTTGATTCTGCGAATAAGAAGAGGAAGAATATACAACCCTTCGAGTTTTTGTTTATACTTAATTTTGTTGGTCCTGATTTTAAAGCGTAAATTCTGATAATTTTTTCTTGGTACTCGATACCGGTATCAAATTAATATAAAAATATCACTGGTTAAATTTTTTTAAAAGGTTAAAACTATGTTCCAAAATCTAAACTGTACACTCATATGTATATATATATATATATATATATGTGGGGATATAGAGAGAGATTGTTTTGGTATATCAGAATGTTTGTGTGATTTAATTATGTTTTGTTCATTCTTACATTTTTCACCAAACCGGTAGAATATATATATATAAATTAATATTCATTGCTCAAGTTAAATATTTTCAAATGCATGGCCCAGGAAATTGAAAAATATCACAGAAAATATATCTTCATAAATATATTATTGATGCACTTAAATGTAACAAAATAAATAAATTAAACCACGGCAAAAAAAAAAAAATTGGTGAACAAAAATGCAAAATTGTGCATGTGAGATTTTTAACAACCGTCAACCGTCAGATCAGTTGACTTGTTAGCAGGAATTGTTGTGTTGACTCATAGTATATAAGTCATAAAAGGCTGTTGCTTTTACCACTGACCAATCCAAAAGCTTTTACTTTTTCCCCAACCTAGCCTCTAGAGTCAAAATTTTCTAATTGATCAAAATAACTCAAAATAAAGGGTAAAGTATTTATAAATTAAGATATTTTGTAAAATTTCCGAATAAACAAGTTGTTAAAGTTATACAACATTAAAATAAATATGCACATAAAATAAAGATTTACAAAGTTTAAAATACACCTTAAGGACAATACTTAAAGACGTATGTAGTCATTGATCCTCCGAAAACTTAGTTTACATTTTATGTACGATTAATAAGCTTTTAAAAATCACCATTTCAATAATGGTGTTATAAAATATGAGCATATTTGTATATTGCAACCGGTAAATGAAAAACATAGTGAAATCATCATGGCATCAAGTCTTCTATTCGTGAGGATCAAAATCAATTTCATTGGATATTTGCATACATATACATTTGTCGAGCGACGTCTCTTAATTGATGATTAGCTTATTGGTATATTATGCTAAACAAAAAATTACCGTTGGGATTCGCGTACTATAGTATATAGATCTAAGATTGTTTTTTAGTTTTTACAGTCACGAAATCATACAAAAATATAAATATATAAAAGAACTGGTATGGACGGTAGCGTTTGGAGTTATTCTTTTATAATATATTTATTCCATTGTACCAATTCTTAATAAAATCAAATGGAGACAACTTGTAATCTATTGCAATGACCAAATTAAAAGCGTCATGGAAGAAAGTAAAACTGAGATCCACGTGACTTACTACAAACTTACGAAAATTTATGTAAACTGCGTTACGTAGAATGTACTAGTATAAAACTGTTTTAAGTTGAAATCCGCGAGTAATTAATATTCGATATTTTAATTCAAGTATACATGGTGTAGAACTGTGGATAAACAGTCATACTTAATTATCATCCATAATATATATTTATATCTATTTACACAATAATAATCATATCCACATCAACACTTAGAACATCTCCATTATTTTTAGAAGTGTCTTTAAATGAGGTCATCATGTCGCAGCGTGATTTGCTAATCTAGAAAACACCAGTTTTTCTGTGTCTTCCCGAAAACACCAACTTTTTTGTGTCTTCGTGGCGACAATAAAATATTAATAAATATAATATTTAAAAAAAAAATCAAATCGGAAGACATCCATGTGGGTGTCTCCAATGGAGATGCTTTTAGGATTACAACTACAAAAAATATATATGAAAATTTCAAACAAATTAAATATAAAAAATGCAATAGTTAATTTAACTGGTAAATATTCTAGGCAAAGCTTAGAGGTCACTGGTTCGAATGACGCTTGAGACGAAACTAATATTACATGATGTGGTTTTGGGTCTGAAAGAATTACAGGTTTCGGCCTAAAATATTTTGGTATTAAAAAAAAAAAGTGCAATGGTTTATATGTTTCAATATCACACATTCACACTCTAAACAAAAATAGAAGAATTAGACAACGTTTTAGAAGTTTTAATTTGAACTCTTCTAGAGAGAACTCATTTATGATGCATTCGAAAAAAATTAGTATCCTCTTTTACTTAGGGGATAAAAAGAGGAGTATTCTTGATATAACTATTTTTTTAAATAAAAGAAGAAAAACCCAAAAAAAAAGTAAATTTATCATAATGTTTAAGATATAAAATATAGACAGATACACGGTCGCTATTTTCTTTTAATAGGGACCGTTTTTCAACAGTGAGCCAAAACGAGTTCGATGTTTTATATATGTATTCGTTTTTTTTTTTGTTGATTTAAATGTTAGTAAGAATTATGTATTCATTTGCTTACGTAAGACTTGCAGTTTTCGAAATTCTTCCATTCTATTGCCACTTGATTGTATTCTCCTCGTCAATACGAAGTCAAGCATTTATAAATTACAAACTCAAGCTCAACAATATTTTGTAAAATAAATTTAGAATAAAGTTTAGGAAAAAGAGGTCTCGAATTTGGGTGTTTTATGAGAGACAGAGAAACCAATGTATGAAGCGCCACGTAATATGCGGCGAAGGGGTTTTCGTGCCTTCTCTTTGTCCCTTTCTGTTTGGAGTTTAGAATCTCTTTGACTCTTTCTCTCAAATATTATTCTAGATTTTTTTTTTCTGAACAAAATTAGTAGATATTGTCAATTTAGATTTTCCAAATGCTCATTTGTGAAATATTATAATACAGTGTAATCATTTTTTATGTATGAAACACCGAGGTGTCGGTTTTTAGCGATTATATTCTTTCAAAATTTATGAATCGATCTCAAACATATTATAAGAAACAAACGCATTCGATAATAGTTAGGTATGAAATAACTAAGTGTGTGCTAGATTTATGTATTTGTGACATAAGAGAGTATATCGAGTGTAATACGCACAAAGCAAAGAGTTAATATAGAAATTTGTTAATGGGGTTGAGTTAACGTATATTTTTGAAACCAAATCTAGAAAATACATTAGAAAACACAGTAACATACTATTACTAATTGAATACAACACCATATTTATCTACAATTATATTGGAAGAACACTATCACTTATTGTCTTGTCCGACAAGTATACCTTTTTAATAAAATCACCAACAGATTTCTCTATCTGGTGGGGTGATGTCACACACACTTGCGTGCTTCTCAATAAATCCTAGACGTGCAACATTTCTCTGTAGCAGTTGCTCTCTATTTATATGTTCATGTTGAACAAAAATCCTAAAATCCTCAAGTTTAGGCTTCACTCTAAACCAGAGCCCACATGGCTTCACTCTAAACCAGAGCCCACATGGCTTCTCTAATGATCTCGAAGCCAACCAGCTCATATTCACTCGTGTGTCACAAACAGACAGTTGTGTCATACACAGACAGTTGTGTCACACACACTTACTTTTGTTGCACGGTTGTGTCACACACACACTTACCTGACTTTTCACATACGCCATATGTATCATCCCTTATGCCACACACACTCACCTCTGTTCTAACAGGTCGTGTCACAAACAGATTTGCCATGTTGCGGTCGCAGCATCAACTGAATCTCATCATCTTGAGTCTAATATTCAAAAAACATTCAATCTTCCTATTCATCAGCCATACTTTGTAACTTTGCAGTTTTATCATCACATTTGCACATGATCATTTTCAGCATTATCTTATGTTTCTATTGTCGCATTATCTATGTTATTGACAATACATAATTTTTCTCTAAGCTGTCATGGCATCAGTGCAGATTCTGTCGCCGCACAAGTGATGCTATTAATCTTAGCATCATTGACATCTCTGCTTCAGTGACATGCAGAGCCAACATCACTTGTTTGTTTTCCATCTCTGACATATAAACTGTATCATCTTGTGTTATTGAACATGTCTGTCTTCTGTCGTATCGCAGAGCTTCTTATGCTTCAAATTCTGGCTTCATCATAGACATTCGCATGAAAAATATATTTGTCTTGAGATACTGAGTTCCTATAAACCAGTGACAAGGAAACTTTCAATCTTTTTCCTCTTGAAGCTCTTTTTGCAAGCTCTTTTCTTAAGTTGTGCGATTGAGACACCTACCAAACAGTCAACACAATATACCAACAATATCTCTTTCTTGTTGACTGAATTGCAGGTTGACAATCCTTCATGATCTGCAAACCTCTATTCATCTTGTTTTGATTGTTGTGACATGTGCTTGTCGAACGGCTTTAACTTGGTCAACACATGTGCATAACACTCCCCACCTAGTTGATTTAGTTGAAGAACATATGCTCTCCCTTAATCAAGTACCATTAAACTCTTTCTCCATGGGTACATGTATCAAGCAACTCCTAATTGTGTGCATCATCTAGCTTGGGAGATATATTCCTCATATAGAGGAATATCTTCAATCTCTCTCCCTTGAGAAACTAAAATAAAATAAAATCAATGATCTTTTTTTTCCTACTTGAGAAACAACTGAGGTAAAAGTCATTAATCCTTTTTAAAAGAGACTTTGCTCATCATTTTCTGTGTCATACAGCCAATCATTCAACAAGCTAGCGATTACAGATTCTGAAACAATTGGAGCTACGCGTTGTCGTACAACAAGCTTCAACAATTTTTTTTTTGTCAACCCAGATTCAAGTGATCAACTCCTTAAGACTCCAATAATCTTAATATATCCAACTTGAACTTCATATCTGTTGAACATGATGAAACAACAAAAATATACTCAATCTAAACAGCTCTACATTCTCTATTTCACAGATTCTCTATACAACAGATCTATGAAATCATCTTCTCTCATCAATCTCTTTCTGAACCCCTTCTAACCACAAATAACTATCCCTTATGTGATCTCAGCCTGTATATGTCGATTGATTGGCTTTGATACCAAATAAAATAACTAAGTGTGTGTTAGATCTATGTATTTGTGAGATGAGAGAGTATAACGAGTGTAACAGGCATAAAGCAAAGAGCCGACACAGAGATTTGTTAACGGAATTCGGTTAACTTACATCCTCGAGACCAAGTCCAGAAACTATTCACTAGAAAAGACAGCAACATACCATTGCTAATTGGATACAACACCACACTTATCTAGAATTACAATAGAAAAATACTACCACTCATTGTCTTGTCTAACGACTATAACTTCTTAACAAAACCACCAACAGATCTCTCTATCTAGTGGGACGACGTCACACACACCTGTAAGCTTTTCAATAAATCCTAGACGCACAACTTTTCTCCATGGCAGTTGTATTTTATTTATATGTTCATGTTGAAAAAAAATCCTAAACTCCTCAAGTTTGGTCTTCACTATCTAAACCAGGACCTACATGGCTTCTCTAATGATCTCAAAGTCAACAAGCCCATATTCACTCGTGTGTTACAAACAGACAGTTATTCACATACACACTTACCTTTGTTGCATGGTTGTGTCACATACACACTTACCTGACGTTTCACATATGTTATATATATCATCGCTTATGTCACACACACTCACCTCTGTCCCAACAGTTCATGTCACAAAAAGACTCACCCATGTTGTAGTGTAGTCTGCATCATCTGTTGAACTGTGTCATCATCTTGAATCTAACAACCAGTTACAAATATACTTTCAATCTCCCTCTTTGTTACTGAGTTTTAGAATTCAAGTGTACCTTATAACTTTGCACTTTGATGATCTTCAACTTTCAATACTGATTTATAATCTCTCTTTAAGCTGTCATGACATCTGTGCAGATTATGTCACATTGTCTATGTTTTTTCAGTTGCACCAGTTGTATGACAATACATAATCTTTTTCTAAGCTGTCATGGTATCTGTGCAGATTCTGTCGCACGTGATGTATTATAACATATTCCAAAACTATAAAACTCAGCAGCATCACACATAACAAGGTATAAACTTAAGTTCTTACTCATATACACAATAATTTTAGTCACATTAGTTAAACATGATGGTATAGCTTTTTACACTAATAATTTTAATTACATACAATATTATATGTATAGATATGTATCTTATTATATAGAGAAAAATGATTCAAAGTTGCGAACTTGCCTTATTGTGACACGTGTCAATTTAAACGATCAAAACCATATATTAGCAAAGAAAAAAATAAATTATTATCAAAAAAAAAAAATTATTATCAGAAAAAAGAAACATATACAATCCTAAAAAGGAAAAATAGATAATCACAAAAAAAAAAATTTCATCACTTTTTAAATTAAATAAAACCATAAATTATCAAAAAAAATAAAATTAAATTAAACTAAATTAAAAAATATATTTTATTAAATTAAAATTATATTTTAAGAAAATTTTAAAATTAGTTCCTAATCCTAAAAGGTAACAAAAAATGAATAAACCATCTTATTATATAAAGGAGAATGATTCAAAGTCAGTAACTCGCATGATCATGACACGTGTCAATTAAAATGATCAAATTTTGATATATGTTTAATTAAATAAAATCATAGATTATCAAAAAAAAAATATTTTTAAAGGAATACAATACTAAAAGAAAAAAATAGAATTCTAATATTTCATCTCTATAGTTATTAAGTAAAAGAAAACTTGGTTGAACTCATGAAAGCTCGACATGTGTCAAAATTATAATTCATAAGATCATGATACGTGTCGGTTGATAGATAAGATTATGGCACATGTAAAATTTTTTTTCCTTAATTAAAAAAGAAAAATAACAAAAAATAAATAATAAAAAATATAAATTTTTATTTACCATTTTTCTAAAATATGTTAAATATTATTACTTCAATAAAAATATTATTTCAAATTTATATTTTTAGATTTTCATATTATTTAAACTCATATAAAAATATTTTATACGCTTCTAATATTTGAATGTTGGTAAAGTGTCAAATAAATTATACAGTAAATTGATTGGATTAACCAATTAACCCATGAATCTATCCTTTTTAATAGATCAAATTAAGACATAAATCTAATAGTTTCATGAATCAAAGGGTTAAATAGATAGACTCATGAATATATAATTTTTTTTGTTGTAATAGCTTATCATCACAAAATAATAATAATTAATTGTATAAAATTCAATAAATTACATAATCATAATTTTTACAAAAAATTAAAAAATAGATTTTTAGTGAGAAATATGTATTTTGCATATTTTGGAGTGGTTAAAATGCACTCCTTTAAGTGATAGATGTCCGCTTTGTGCATATTTTATTTTTTCTTTAGGCACTACGGAGATCCACTCTGAAAAAATTGCTTTCACTGAAGCTAATTATCATACTCAAATATGAATCCGAAAAAAAAAGAATGCGGTGAGACTTATGTTTGAAGCTGAAGATGGTGTTAGATGGAAATCATGTAACGGAAAAGAAAAGAAATTGTGGAAACCAAACATTCTTAGGTATAGAGCTAGAGAAAAAAATAAAAAAAAAATCAAGAGATAGTGATGTAACGGTTGAGTAAAAGGATGTTGTCGGAAAAAGCCAAGAGACGAGAAATAATAATAAAATTGCTAATAGAAATTTAAATTACTTTAGTTATGTTGAAAAATAAATTTATGTATATAACCATCTTCTTTAATGAAGCATGGTTTATAATTTTTTTCTCAAAAAAAATCTAAAATACATTGCATTAACAACAAATTTTAAAATTAATATTTTTATTTAAATTTAATTTATTTTAAAATTTAGAAACCCGTCCATCGGACGGATCCTAATTAAATATAAAGGTTTATTACTTGTTTATTAAGACATTGGCTATTGAACCACTAAATTATTTTTTTAGAACTATCTTATTATAATACACGGTTTATAAAGACGGTCGATATCTCAGAAATTTATGTAAATATTAAATTTATCTTTTTGTCTTACTTAAAAAGTTATAATAGTTTTTACATGATTAACTATTCTTTTAAAAATAAAAACCCTGGTCTACTTAAAATATATACTCATAAATTTTAATTTATGAAAGTCTTGAATTTTAAGTTTACAAATTTTTTTTTATCTTTATAATGGTAACTAGCTCTAAAAATAGTTTCATAGTAGTTATTCTGTATAAGGCAATTATATATTATTTTTGTATCATTTAGTTTCTTTAGTTATTGCCTAGTTTCTTCTTTAAATCACCATACATTTTTAAAATTAAACATTTTGATAAAATGTTATAATGTTAAACAAATATAGCGGTTCTAAAAATATTAAATAACAGATAATAAATATTGATTTAAAAAAAACTATGTGCATTATTTGAAATTATTTTATCGATTATGATTAGATAAAAGTTTAAAACCACTATGTAACAATTTTCTAGAAACAAATTATGAAGAAATCAATCAACAACTAGATTCGGACCCGCACTTACGTACGGAGTTATATTTGTAAGATGAATATATTTATTTAATATTAATTTAAAATGTGTCCAATTGGTTCATTTTCAAGTAACTCCGCACTCAAACACATACCGTTTGG
This sequence comes from Cardamine occulta, assembly GCA_028015245.1. Classification (NCBI taxonomy): domain Eukaryota; kingdom Viridiplantae; phylum Streptophyta; class Magnoliopsida; order Brassicales; family Brassicaceae; genus Cardamine; species Cardamine occulta. Next base: position 5,271,797 of record CM051379.1, on the reverse strand, counting down.
TATTTAGTTCGATTTTAATCTGGTGTATGAATATGTTTAAAATGACTATAGTTTCATCAGTATTTTAAAATTTGGACCAATCTGGGGTTCGGACCAGAATTGACCGTGAACTGGATTAGTTGCTGGTTAGATTTGTATTAAACTCGTTAACTATCAAATCAAATATAAAACCGTAAAAACAATTAAAATATGTGAACCGCATGTTCTAAACAAACCCGACCTAATTTGTTTGCCTAAAATTTATTCGTCAAAGTATTTTTGTTGTGTTTGTAAACCATATAATTGTATATATTATAAAGGTAGCATAATAATTGTAAAACTATGTTTTGGGTTTTATAAATAGTTTGGTGCATAAAACTTGTATTTTCTTGTTGGATAAATTTGGTGTGGTATAGAATCACTACAAGAAAACATCGTTTTAGCGATTGCTATAACAGTCGAATAGTAGTCGCTAAATGACTGGTTACTATTAAATACCGACTAAATCATGATATCGGTAATAATTAGTCGGTAGAAAGTTTAGTCGCTAATTAATCGCCAAATGACGACTAATTAACGAAAACCTCATGAACAGTTTATCGTCGTATCGTAGTCGCTAATGTAAGTGACTAATTGCTGACTATTCTATGACTCTTTAACGACTATTTGAAATATGAAAATACGAATTTGTAGACATAGTGCGACTATTTGGCGATTACTTTGTGACTGTTTGGCGATTAAGTAGCTACTGTTTAGTGACTATATTTGAAGTGAATAATTAGTTATAAATTTGGTGTGTTTTCTATACCCTTAAGAGGCCACGACCCTCAAGTTACTGGCTGCAGTAGATGAGTAAATATCTCTTGAATCAAATCATAAAACAATGAACAAGAAACCTCACTCTTGAAGTCTTTAGTCACTGCTTCCATCTAGCTAATAACTAAACCTCTTGTGCCAGGTCGATTGGAAAAGTTGAAACAGCTTGAGATGATTTCATGCACGTACGGTAACAAAAACATTTCATATATGTGTTGATACAAGCAAAAGGTTATGATTTTTTAATGTGAATTCTTTGCCTTTCACTGACTTTGATATCTGTTCATAATTAGGGACGACCTGACTGTGGGAACATAGAGAACAACCACTGTTCAAACGCAAACTCAGTAGTGTCTTCGTCAACGGTCAGAGTAACCGCATTGTCAAATAGTGAAGCCAAAGAAAGACTTGAGGTGAAGAGACAATCTGAGAATCCCCAAAAGCTTTCATCATATTATCAGATGATGATTATAATTAATAATGATAATAAATCATATTCAGCTCACATTAGAGATTATTTTCTTGTCATTCCCTAAACCCTAATCTCTTCCTCAATTCTCTTTGTTCAAAGTCTGTTGTTAGACATAAATTAATCAAAACCCGTAACAATTTAAAACCTAAACATATTGCACACTGGAGGAGACAAAACAAACGACAATAAAACAAGTCCCTCGTTTTTGAAGACACAACGAGATGGAATATTAGTGGTACAATTTCGGCTTCCTCTTGAAAGGTGAACGATGGGTTTAATCCCAATACATAATTTGATATGAAGAGTGCAACTACAATCATCACATGTATAAAACCATTTAATGTGGGTCTGACGACGACACCTTAACTCTAGATTAACCAGCAAAGTTAACTTAGTAAAGCATAGAGTCTAACAAGTCTATCTCACCAACTTCCAAATAAGTAGAAGTAGAGGAATGAAAGTCAAGGTACATAAGAGGAATAAAAGTCAAGATACATAAGAGAAATGAGAATCTAATAAGTTAAGGACAGAGTTAGGATTTATCCAGCTCGCACATTGTAATGTGCAAGCGACTTGTTGTTCTCCTCTAACAATCCGGCTTTTCTGAATAACATTTGATGCTCTGGTGGGGTTCGCATCTCTTCAGCTATTTTCTCCTTGAAACTCCCCACGCTTTCCGATAACGACTGCACTGTTATCTCAATGACGAGTGGCAACTTAGTACCATCGTCAATAGAAATCCTGATTGTACACCAACCCTGCAAAAATGTATATAACTCTTAGACACAATTCAGACGTTAAGAAAGAAAAAGGAAAGAAAAAAAAAAGACAGGTAAGAAAACAATACTGGGTATTGAGCAAGAAACTGGTCTTCTGGAACAAGGCCTGACTCATCAAACTTTTGTCTCTTTGGCTCTGGTTCTGGAGGAGACATTCCAGTTTCAGGTGGCAGCTCTTCAGGAAAATCTTTGTCGAGAGAAGAATGCCAATCAATCATAGACATCACCCCTCCAAGCCGCCATTCCATCTCTTGGAGACTATCACAGTGAAGAAGACGGAAAAACCATCATGAATAGCCGCCATATAAGCATCATTCTTGCTCACCTTTTCTTTCAAACCTTTGGGGGGGCTTCATTACTTCTGAATACTCAAGAACAAACCGAGTGAAACGTAGGAACCTAGTATCAGTTGGATTCGTAAATTCAAACCCATCTCTATTCTTGAACCCTAGCCAGAAATCATTACCATACCAAGCGCCAAACTGAGCTGTGAGCTTCATATTTTTAAACTCATAGCCACTCATCCCTTTAGGAAGTCTACACTCTAGAGCATTTGGCAGAACAATGGTTTGAGGCTGTAAAAGACAGCGTGGAGCAGAAGAATCACCCTCGTATTCGGTAAGCATCTGCTGGGAAGAAGCAGCAATAGCATCATCATCATCATCATCATACTGTTTAGCTATGTCTTGTTGATTCTGAGAACGGTATTGAGTAAGCTTCTTCTGATAAGCAGTAGTAATAGCATCATCATCGTTAGTTGTGTCTTGTTGATTCTGAGAACGGTATTGAGTAAGCTTCTGCTGATAAGCAGCAGCAACAGCATCATCATCATTATCTGTATCTTGTTGATTCTGAGAACGGTATTGAGTAAGCTTCTGCTGGTAAGAAGCATCATCAGCATCATCATACTGATGACTTGTAGCTGTATCTCAATGACTTGGGAACTTGCTACATCATCATCACCATCAACAATAGATCCATGTTGTTGAATCTGAGAAAGGTATTCACTAAGTTTCTGCTTGTAATATCTGTGTAAGGGATCTTTTGTGCTCACCAGAAAGTTGATTCTTGCATCATTAATCTTCATGCACTTCTTCTCATGCTTCAACCCGTTTTTGGCAACGAAACGTGCCATTCTCTTCGCAATAGCTTTATCTGACATTTTCTTTTTTTCTACAAAACCACAGGAAAAAAAAAACCTCGGACATGAATATTTATTCCCATCGGACAAGGCAGTGAAAGAAACAAGAGATCTATCGATACGATAAATTAGATAATTCCAAGGTTGGACAGAGATAAGAAAACACCAATACCTCAGCCGGAAAGAAACAGCCCCGCCGCGATAACCGGAGAAGGATGAACGAACGACTTGGGGAAATCGACACAACCGACCAGAAGAGAAGAATAAAGAGATACCCCTAATCGATGAACATCCCCTGAAAAAATATATATATATACACCTCGTGTTAAGCTTTTCCAACGGGCCTTTTTTTCATTTGGGCCTCGCGAAAGTCCGTATTAATTACTTTTTACATTCTTAATGATAACATAAGGGGGGGGGGATTCATATAGAATTTTAGACAATTTTCTCGATTATAATTGTCTAATAGTAATTGTGTATTGAATTCACATTTTATTTTATTTTACTTTAAACATCAATTTTTTTTTTTTTTTTTTACTGAAATCAAAATCCCTGATACATATAGAATTCATAAATAGATGTAAGAACACAACAGAGCTATGCCTTACAACGCTCTAAATCCAACGTATGTATCCTTGTTTTATTACTTTTTTACAAAGATTTACTTGTTTCAGATGTTACACAACTCCAACATGATTGAACCCGTCTTAAACAAGTCTTAAACCTAACTCTACTTTGATTCTACTCATCCACTCGTGAACAACCCTCCATCACCGTGAACGGAATTTGTAAACTCATTTTGATATCGATGAATTTTGTTTAACCATAATATATATATATATATATATATTGAAGATGATTTTCCGATTACTTGTTCAATTTTGACGCATAGACGGTACTTTATCTGATTCATCTTAAGAAGATCAGCCTCTTGAACATCAATCACATGTGTTGTGCTCCAAACTCTTAACTTGCAAAATGGTATATTGTTGTTTGTCGGAACAACACAAGAATAAAGATGAGGTCGGTAGAAAAAAGATTGTTCTTGTTCGGTCGGTCTGGTTACAAAGAGAATATAATTCCTAAATGATTAGGTTACAGTCCTATTTTCCCAGATCTCAAAAATTAGATCCCTTGACTTGTCCCATCAATGCCCTTATTTATTCTTTCTATGAATCAGTGGCATTACATGTAATATTTCTAAAACTTAAAGGTTACTTTTTTAAAATGCTTCCCTTAATAGTATAGATAAAGAAATCGTTGTTATTAATTTATGCGGGTAAAAATTAAAATCATTGTTAATTAACTTTTTCTATTGGAGGTTGAAAGGTTGTTGGTATTAAATATTCAAATTGGGCAATTTTGATAAAGAAAACACTTTATGGGCTTTTACATGAAAAGCCCAAGGCCTAGGTTACTTATACATATCTCAGATAACAGAAACTTGAACAAGAAGAAAACAACAGCACACAGATAGAAAAAAAAAAACCTAAGAATGGTCAAACTAGTTAAAAAAGATAGAAAGAATCTTTCAATCCTTCTTCTTCCCAGTAAACAAAGTCATCTCCGTTTCAAATCTCTGGAGATAGCTTTAATGGTGGAAGGTGTAGTCCTGCAACATCCTCCTATCAGTTTAGCTCCAAGGTCACGCCATTTCGTTGCAAACATCTCAAATTCATCATCACCAAAGCATTGCGATGGCTGCCACATCACCCAAAACCAAAAAGACAGAATTCATTTCTTCAACCTTAATCCAGTAAAATCAAGACTGTATCTTTATCCATTCAATCAAGAATCATATGAAGATCTCTTAACCTAACCAGTTTGACCTATATGACCTATTCAACTTACCAGCCATTTTTTCGCTTTTCCATCCCAAACCTCTCCGCTATTCGGGTAAACAACAATTGCTTTCTTGGTCAGCTGAAACATAGAAAGTGACAAACATATAGAAGGTAAGAAAAAGGCAGTGTTACTTTGCGATACAATGGAACATAGTTTTTAAACTAACACTTGCCTTGGAGAATTTACGAATAAGATTTTCGATGAATTGAGGAGGCGCACAGTTTATACCAACCGCATAAATATTGTTGCTTTTGTAAAGAGGTTCAAGGCATTCTTCAAAGCTCTCTCCTGATGGAGCTTTCTCACCATCTACAGATGTGAAGCAAATCCATGCTGGGATTTGCACATTCTCTTCCTCCAAAAGCTCAACACACACCTGAGCCTCGAGTTTATTCGGTATGGTCTCAAAAGCAAGAAGATCTGGTCCAGCTTCCACTAGAACTTGAAGCCGTCTCCTGTGAAAGTCTTTAAGTTTATCCAAACTTACATCCTCACCATAGTTTCCACTACAAGAAGAACATTGAACAAGAATACAAAGAATCTTGAATCTGCCAAAGAATTAGACTTCTCAAAAACCAAAAATCGATTTTATCCTCACCTGTACTCAGAGCCATCAGCAAGATAAGCTCCATAGCTACCAATAGATGCAGCTACAAGAGCTCTGTTATAGCTATGTCCTGAAACTTTGCTCACTTTGTCCCAGAATTTATCACGAGCTTCAACAGCTAATTCTACACTCTTTTGTAGCAAAGACTCGCTCTCTTCCATTGATAAACCTCTTGAAATAAACCCTGGGATTGTAGCCTGAAACAATCAAACAGGTAAATAAAAATGAATACTTTCAAAGTGAAGTCAAGACTAAAACTAAATAAAAATCCTTACTTTTGTAATCTATACAAAAAAAGACAACTCCAATTTACAAGAAAAGAATATCTTTATAAGTTCTGACCCTACAAAATCTTGAACTTTATGTTGTATTAATCTTATACTAACCAGAAATTACAAAATGAGATGTTTAAAGATTGGAAAAACTAAGAAATTAGATATAATTTTCTTGTTAATCCTTACTTTTGCAATCTATACAAGAAAGACAACTTCAATTTACAAGAAAAGTATCTTATAAGTTCTGACCTTATAAATCTTGAACTTTATTCACCAGAAATTACAAAATGGGATCTTTACAGGATTGGGAAAAATTAAGAAATTAGATAGATTGTTAAACAAGAAAGGGAATGAACAATTAAAATAAAAAATTGGGTTAGCTTCAAATTAATTACCTGATAAGATGAAGTAACCACAATGTCTGCACCAGCTTCCAAATATTCCATGTGAACCTAAATTAAATTAAACTCTATCCATTATTAATTATTATCCAAAATTTTCAGACAAGAAATTAAAAATTTCGGATTTAGCAAAAAAAAAATCAGAGATCTGCATTCTCAGAAAAAAACCATACGAAACCCCAAAATCTCATATTGAATCTAAAGATAAGAGAAATTAACATTTCATGGTTTATAAAGCTTCGTAGCAAACCCTAAAAACCTCAATTTTCAAAAATTTGGGGAAAACCCAAAAAACAGAAATGAATTTTAAAAAATTACAAAATTTCACAAACCCGTTTGATGAGTTCAGGACTTTTGATGAGAGAAACAGCACTCCACAAAGGGTCATTAATAGCGGCGCCGTGAATCTCAAGCTGAGTCGCGAAACCACCGTCGACCACCGCACAACCGCCGCATTTCTCAATCAAATCTTCCAACAATGCAGATTTCTTCTCTAAACCCATTTCTCCACTGACGCTTTTTTTTCCGTTTCTTTGAAGATAAAAATCAAACCAAAATCTCTCACCGGAGAAAAATTTGAAATTTTCTTCGCGAATCCGGAAAAAATCAACGCCGCTTTTGTGTGTGGTTTTTTTTTTCTTCTTCTCCACAACGGATGCTTCTTTGTTTCCCTCTTCCACTACATATGTTATGGATAATGGGCCTTGGGCTGGGCCCACTATATGTAATTAAATAAAATAAAATTTATTTTCCATTAGAATAATCTTTTTAATAACGCGTTTCTCTAATCTGTAAAACTACCAAATTATTTAGAATTTCAACTTTGCCGACGAATAAAATTAGTTAATTCTCCGTTTTTCATTTTTTTTTCCACCGTCAAACTTAGGAAGTGGAATTTTCTTATGTGTTTTTTTTTGTTTTGTTTTCCATAAAGAACTCATTAAAAATGCGTACACCAACTTAATTTTGGTCAATTTATCTACTAAGTTAAATATCTAATGACCTACGTTAATCACACTTCTGTTCGATCGGCTCACAATTTTTATTATGTCGCAAGAGTTTCAATTTTTCTTAATTTGTTTACTTATATATGTTAATAGGTCATGGAAACAAAATATGAAAAGGATCCAAAAATGAATTTAAAAAATATTCTTTAGATCGACTAAGAATATCTAACAGGTGTGGCAAACATGTAGCTGTAAATGCAGGCATGAAGTAAACCCTATAACATTAACATGTGCAGAAAAAAGTTGGTATTAGTTGTTTTCAAAGCTACTATTTACGATCAGTCATGTGAAAGGTATATCTTAAAGTCATACCCAAACAATTAAAAGCTCATTCTTAAAGTATAAAAATAAGAGAATGAGTATTATTTTGGTTATAAATTTTTATAAAAACACTAATCGAAGTTGAGTTTGCACATTCTTTTTTTTTCGAACAATATGATTTTACCTTTTAAGCATTGTGACCCGTTTTTATTTCTCAAAATATTAATTTTCTTTTTAAATAAATATTGGGAGCCTAATTTTAGTTCTCTGAATATATATATGTTGAATTTGATTCGATCTTTGAATGTTACAACTATTAAGTCTTCGGCATAGTATTGTTTGGTGGGGTCAACGATACACATTTCTTGTGTCTTGACTTTGAAGCAAAGCATATGTGATATATGTGAAATGGCTTCACCGCTATTGCAACATTTTTTTAATCAACCATATTTTTTTCTTAATTTTTTCATATCATTTACATTGTTGACAAACCCTGACCTATCTTGGAAATTTGCTGTAAAACATTGAAACATTGAATATAAGTAGCTTAGGTTTGTTCAACCATCCTCAAAAGTTTTATTACAAAACATCATCCTTTTCTAGAGAAAGAAGGACTTGTGGTCGTTGAAGTTACAACACATGCAATCAACTAAGAGATGAAATAATATATTAATATGAAAATAATTATAGAAAATATTATAAGTTTGTAAGTTATAATATTAATGAAACTCCAAACTTAAAACTCATCATTCTCGATTTCATTTTTCCAGTAATCGGCAGTTGATGAAGAAATAATTATTTTCTTACAATTAATCTTAAAAGTACTAAAAACATCCATTTAAATTTCCTACTAAATCATCATAAAATATATCATATACTTACATTCTATATATATATATTTTTTTTTTAAAATTTTTTTTTTAAATTATCTTAAGAAAAAAAAAGATGATTTTGGATACTAGGGTGGTCTATAGTTCTCATGGTTTAGAGTATTTTAAACTTTAAAAGTTTGTTATTTGATCAACTAAATTCTTATGATTTGATCAACAAAAAAATGTTGAAAATTCTGTTTTCGCTGTAATAATTTTGCTAAATAAACAATAAACATAATTTGAGTTCTTAAAGTTATAAAATTCAGGCCCGAACATGTCATAAAGTACAAAAAGTTCAAATAGTTGACGACAAGATGTTTCCTAATTCCTATAATTTTAAAGCAAACAATCAACTTAGAACAAAACACATCTAAAATCAAACCATAAGAAAGAGAAGAGATGTAACTTACAAGGAAATTAGCCAAACCTTTGCTTGTTTTTGAAGTTGCAAAATTTCTGAAAATGCTATATTTACGCTTTGCTTCAACTGATCAAAATCTTGAAATTTTTACATAGGTTAGAAAAAACCTCAATTTCTTAATGGCCGCTTACTCTAATGGCTTAATCAAATCTACTAATCACATTTCTTAATGGCTTACTCTAAGCTATTCCTAAGATAAACATTACAAAGAACAAGTCATTTGGTCTTTGACTCAAACCTTAGACGAACTCATGCTACTACTACTAAAATTAAAACGTAGCCAATAACTAATATTATTAAAAACCGATAAGCAACAGAACCTGAGATACCAGAACTTTCTTTTCTTGAGACAAAAAATTGCTGAAATGAAGACGTAGAGAAGAAATCTTATAAAATGAAATTGTTTGGTCATATAAACAAGTAGATTTAGGATTCAAACACATACCTACCACTTGGTCAGCCTGTTAAGAACACAGTAAAATCTGGTTAGAACACAGTAATGAAAATAGAGATTGATTTACTTTCTTTAAAAATTTACCATTGCTGTTCACTAATGCCAAATCCCAACATCGTGTTGGTTTGATGTAATATAAGGTAAACAAGAAGAAACCGACAATTACAATCTAGTTGGAGATAAGATACATACCTCCTCAGTCCTCACCAATAGGTTCAGATTCTTGTAGTATGCTAAGATATGAATTTTCTAATACATATTGTCTAGACACAATCTCTCTCTCTCTGTCTCTTTAGGGCCTTGCTCGAGCGTCAAACTCATCAAATGTTGCAAAATGATCTGCCCTCGCTGATAAGATGATCTACAAGAGCTAGGCAACAAAAGATTAGCTACATTATTCATAAAGTCCCAACTTGAATTTCTAGATGTAGATACATAATTCAGCAACCCTTTTCAATGGCAAGATCTGTAAGATGAGAGTATTAGCCACAAGGCTTTATTATTAAGAGACATTAATCTTCATCAGTATATGCAGAATCTTGAATATTTTTTTAGCAGAATATGAATATTGAACATTATCATGCTATTTGAAGCCACCAAGATAATATACTTTCTTACAGCAGACAACTGAATTTCCTAATGTGACATCATTAAAAGACTTTTTATCTCCCATAAATATGCAGAGAACTAAACTTATCACTAGACAAAAACCTTAGTAAAGGCAAAAGTCTATGCAGAGACTGAAGTTTATATCGCTTTTCCCTCTATCAATATGCAGAATACTGAATCTTTTCCCAATTGAACATCATTTAGACAAGCCTTCTTAAAGAACATTTATCCCTCATCAATATGCAGATTCATGATGTCCCGTGTATTAGAGTCTTTAAAGCAGAGAATAGTATCAATCAATCTCGGGACAATGATTAGATAAGCCTTTAATAAAGGTAAAATCTTTGCAGAAATTGAAGTTTTATATATATCAAGCTGCCCAGCCAGCAAGACATATAAGTTAAATCACAAAGATTCAAACATCATTTTAGACAAGCCTTACTTAGGGACATCTCTGTTTCAAGCATGATCTTGTTTGTGTTTATTTAGGACACATCAGATCCATTTTTTCCAAGTTAGAAACCGAAAAGAGCACAATCACATAATGTGTCGTCCATTTGGGGTTGAGAAAACTGAAAACTTTAAACCAACTTAATATATATATATATATATATATAAATAACTTCAATAATAACATTTCGTATCCGGTGGATTCAAGTGGTATGCCATCTTCTTCTTCTTAAACTACAAAGTTACCCATATAAATAATGTAGTCTTTTTGTAACGTATATTATCTCTATGAAATCAGGAGATTGGTGATTTACCCAAAAGGAAACGAAGAGGACAATGGAAGTGGATTTGTGTCAATGTACGTTGAATGTCTCTCAGCCACACCACCTCCCATTGATGTGTTTGCTTATCTCTCTTTCTTCGTCTTTAACAAGAAAGACAATAAGTACCTCTCTATTCAAGGTTCGTACCCTTATCTGATCTCTGTATATAGATAAATATATGTATATGAATGAATCAGTAGTAGTGTGTGTTTATACGTGTTGTAGATGTGGAAGTGAAGAGGTTCAATTCGTCAAGGTCTGTATGGGGATTATCCCAAGCTCTTCCGTTTGCAACATTCAATGACCCTGAAAAGGGATTTCTCGTGGATGGAGAGTTTGCTGCTCATGTGAAGATCGCTTCATCACCCGTCGTCTCTGTTGATGCGAATCTCCCACTTCACAAATTCTCTTGGAGTATTCGGGATTTCTCTGCCCTGAAACTGAATGATTGCGTTTCCAAACCTTTCACATGGGAGACAAAAATTGGTGAGTCTATCAATCAAAAGTTTTGTGTTTTTTTTTCTCTTCTGATATGTTGTTGTATGTGTGGTAACTTTGCTAACAAGTGTGTTGTTTTACAGGACTCTAACTTTGTATCCAAAGGGAGACTCTAGATCAGAGAGCAACTTATCCACGTTTTTGCATTTAGCTGACGTTGAAACTTTAGGGATGATTATGGTGCGAGTACATGTGCAGGTTCTAGACCCGCGTGGATCCAATCACCTAAAATGTTGGCGTAAGATATGTTACTATTTCACTATGTTTATTGTCAATAAACCTTTGTTAACTTAGGATGACTAAAAACTAGTGGTTTTAAGTTTATAACTAATGTGCTTTCCTTGTTCTTCTAGTTAGAAGTTGGGTCATGGCGTCGAACAGAGCACGGGGTATGCCTCAATTCTTGACTTTAGCTAAAATTCAGGAGGCTTACTTGGACCTTGAAGATACCTTGAGTGTGAAGTTGTTAACTCTGGCTAGTAGGATATCTACTCGAGAGTCTCTAGGACTAGTCTGTTCTATGTTTAGGATATCTATTTTTCTACCATGCATGTCTTGGCTACTCTGTTTTATGCGTCTATTTTTAGGATATTCTGTCGTTGTGTTTTTTACCCAAAGAATCTATATATAATTAATTATGTAGCTGTTTCTTTAATGTAATATATCTAACTAAAAAATAAAAAATTCAAACCATTCTGTTCGAAATCCCTAACTTCCAAGTAATTTTCCATCAAATGATAATGACAACTGAAAATAACCAAATGATAATATACCAATTATACATCGACTTCGAGCATGTCATATCTCAAATCTCCAAAGAACAGTACAAGTCCCCTTCCATCCACTTTCTTTTCTAGCAATTAATCTTAAGAATTCTTTTTGTTTGTCAATTGTCAACATCTTAAGAATTCATTTTTTTTTCTTTTTTCGAAAATATAATATGCACACTCAATATGTACTATGTGGATCCATAATTCTGTCCACTAAAACGTAACTAATAAACGCCAAATACAGCTAAAGTCTGAAGTTGAGAAATGATGGCTTGACACGCAAAAAAACTTATAATTATGTAGCTCTAGGAAATTTTTGTCAAGACTTGTAATATACGCAAAGGTTTTCTTTTACAATATTGTTTTTGAATTTGAATGATTAAGAACCAACGCAATTAGAGCGGTGCTTATTGGTGTTTCGGCTATCATCATCCAAATCCATTGACCTCTTTTATCTTGCAATAATTTTAATTTTTTCACATAAACTTTGAAGCCATATGGACTTTAGAAAAGTTTACTGAACTAATTTAAAAGAGGACAAACTTAAACCCTAACACAAGATTTCACATAGACCAACACTTCATTTAAAATCCTAAGAATACCTCTCTTAGGGTTGAAATGTTCAATGACAATTTGAAGAAAAACAATTGCATTTCAAATTGATTTTCACTATATATATACTTTGCTTGAGGTTCTTGAGGTGTTCAATACGAATAAACCAATCCATTTCAATCCGAATCGAAGCGAAAACACCCCTAGCAAACCGAATCAAACCGAATGAACCCAAATTGGAACATTGGTAATAATGACTTAGCATAGAAGAAGAAGAAGAAACCAAAAATGTATATGTAGCACAAAACAATAAAGTCTCACATATATATATATATATATATTATCAATAACTCAACAGGCAAAACTTACAAAGATTGAGAGAGCTTACGAAATAGAAAACATCTAAGATTACAATTTCGTTCTCACCTCTCTATCTTCTCCACAACATCATCAAAACCATATTTGTCAACAAAACTCTTTAGTAACTAACACCAACACACAAAACTGCATCTGCTGCTTCTATCTTTAAGGGTTTTTGCTTCCCCGTAAGATTAACAGCCTCCGCTAATAATTTAAGACAAAACCGAGTAACAAAGAGCTAGTTTACATTGCTCCTATAGCTAATAATAACACCTAGCTGCAAAACTTATGGGCACGCGATATTAAGAGGAGTAGTAGTGGTTGTTGCGATATGATGATCGACGAAAGCGTACTTGTCAATGGTGGTTTCAATGAAACCAAGATCGATCTCCACGTCTGAGAAGTCATAGTCTGGAAGTTCGCTTGGACCGTCACATTCAAGACCAATGATGTCCATGTCATCTATGCCGCAGTAATCATCCAACAATTGGTTGTTCTCTTCTGTTAAGAGAAAATCAAGCTCATAGGCATTTGGGATCAATGGCTCATCAAAGAAGCAACCCATTTCAGGAATCTGTAGATCTGTGAAGTCGAAATCAAAACTCGGATTCTTCGATTCAACAGCTTGTGGATCAACTATCTTCTTGTCAAGCTCAATGCTTGAGACAGCTTCAGTGGTAGACCCTGAGGCTGAGATCAGAGAACCAGACTCAGTTGGAGCATTCGAAGACAAACTAGAGGAAGCAGCAGAAGTGGCTGCAGCCAAAGCATCAAACTCTAGCTTCTTAGTAGCATAAGCATTAGCTGCTTGTTCAAGTGTCTCATAAGTACCCAACCAAGTTCTTGTTTTAGTGATTGGATGTCTAATCTCGGCAGCCCATTTACCCCATTTCCTCTGCCTAACACCAACAGGCTTGGAGATACTAGGAGAACGTCCAACAACACCAGAGGCTTTGCTGCTTAAAACCCTTTTGCTACAAGCTGAGACATTAGTTTTGCTCTCTTCACATATAGAGCCTTCAGATTCAGCTTGAGTAGCGGGTTGAGCAAATGGAAGGTCGATCTCACAGACATAACGCTTTCTCTTCTGATTCATTCCATCTTCTTCGCCTGATGAATAGTCAGTAGCGTAAGGATCATTCACAACGAAACGGATTTTTCTCATAGTCTTCAAATCTTCAGATAAACCAGGAAGGTGATTAAGCTGGAAAGTTTTCTTCTTCATGGATTTTTTGTAGGGTTTCTTGGTTTGAAGAGAAGAACGTTTCTTTGGTTCAGCCATTTTATCAAACACTTGGTGTGCGAAAACTCAAACCAAACACCCCCAAAACCCTAAAATCTTAATCCTCAAAATCAACAAATGAACTCTCTCAAAAACAAGAAAAGTCCTCCAAAACTGTTTACACCAGAACAAGTCCTGTTTCAATAATCAGCAAAAACACACCAACCCAGTTCAGATTCGAACAGAGAAACTATGTAAAACATAATAAAGTAACGAACTTTAACAAACCCAGTTACCTTTTAAGCCTTAAACGCATGGAAATCGATGAAATTGAGAGAAGTCAACCACTGAGAGAGTCAGTAGATGAAGCTTGATGAACGAGAGAAAAAGAGCATAAAGCGATCAAGAAGAAGAAGAAGAAGATGAAGAAGGAAGAAAAGTAGAAGAGAGAGAGAGAGGAGAGTGGAATCAGAAACAGAGAGTAGTCGGAGAACTCTCCTTCCTCTGTCACTTCTCCGGTCTCCAAAAAAGTGAAAAAGGAAAGTGAGATAATTTAGAGATATAAGAAGAAGATTCAAAAAGAAGAAGAAGAAGATAAAGTAAGAATCAAAACGAATCGGAAACAGATGATAAATTTATGGCTAAGATTTTTTTCTTGGCTCTTAAAGACAACAAATTATGTCGGAAGAGAAAAAGATGTTTCAAAATAAAATTAAAAAAAAAACGACTGATCAGACACAGATCTCAATAAATATTTATTAACCTCTTTTATCGAGAAAATTTAATAAGAGCATTAAAAGTTAAAGAAAACGTACATGAAAATTAAATTTTGTTGTTTTTATCTTTTTGTTTATATTTTTGGACGGTTTTAATTCAAGGACTGATTATGACTCTTTTTATGTTCAGATTGGTGTAACTGTTTTTACAATATGGTAACAAAACATACTATTTTTGGAATTATATTATGGACAGATCGTAAAGTCATCTCCAACCATACACCAAAACACCAAATTTGGTATTGATTCTTGTCTAATCATATACTAAATCTTGTATCCAAATTTTTTTTTGGTGTTCTATGAATAGTGTTGAACCAAATTTGGTGTAACACTATTCACTACACCAAATATTAAAAAAAATATTTTTATTTACTAATATAATTTAATTGATATTAACTAGTTAATTAAATTTTATAGTTTGGCCATTGAAGTGTTATTAAATTATTATTAATTTTAAAAATACTATTTATTTTTACACCAAATTTAACACTATTCACAACATCAAATTTGGTGTTATGGTTTGGAGATGATATAAAAGAAATATGCTTTTAGTTTGTGAAAATAATCATGCTTTATATATATATACTTTACGATGACTTGTCATTTGTCACTGGTACTGCACTGTGGGTCTGTGAATTAGATAGATTATTAAACTCCAAGTGTAATATATTCGTTTTCATTTTACAAAAATAAGAGTGACTACTGAGTAAACCCCTCCCTCAATATCGTTAATTTCTATAAGATGTTTTAGGTGAAAATTTTACGCCATGTGATTTGATGTGTTGTAGTATTTTGAATGTAACAATTAAATTCATATTAGTTTATAATTCAGTTCCATTAAATAACATGACAATTTAGAAGATTAAGTAATTAAATTAGAGGTTATATAGTTTACTTTTCAATGTCTTGATTGAGCTAAATAAGAGGCAATTTCGAACGTGGGAGATTTATCACTGGGAAATGTCACATCTCCACATTTGCTAGTTGCTACCAACCGAGGGACTTTTCATCATAATTAATTCATAAGTCTTCTTCCCAATGTTAGTGGATACAAAATACAATGAGAATAATTCACAACTCAAAACTCTTTTGAATCTATAACTCGATTTTTGTTTCCACACTCGAAATTTTCATTAAGTGAATGGAGAATATATTTTTGTCAACTAAGTCAATGGTTTAGTTTAGTATTTTATCTCTATGTGGATACAGTACTTAACAACATAACATGATCTTATATTTGTGAATTTTGTTTTATTTTGATAACCATCCCAATTATCTGTGATAATTCACAACATATTAAAATTATTTATAAGATTCAACATATCAAAATCGAAATATTTATCAAGTTCAAAATTTGTCACGTACAGGTTGACAACGATTCCATCAGTTAAAAAAAGTTTAAAAACCACTTGCTATTTTAGAACTAATTAATATAGAAAATGTCCTTGTCTTTCAATATTATAAATTAAAAAGTTAAGAACTCGTGATTTCTAGTTTTGTTTCTTTTCGTGTTCACATCCCTTTTTGTTTTCTAATCGCTGGCGACTGCCACATTAATTCGTCCAGACTTTTTACTCCCTTCTTATTTACAAGACTGCCACGGTCAAAGTGCTGGAGAATTATTTTAATTCAAACCACATTTTTTCTGCACCAATTAAAAGAAGTTAAAAGTAAAAAAGATTGCGAGAAGAAAAGAAAACAGTGACCGCACGCCTTAATGCATGTGCCTTGCCTACCCTACGCCAAGAAAAAACAATAATACAATTACATAAGTTGAAAAATAAAATAATAAATCTCCGCCAAATTAATCTTAAACAGTATAGGGAAAAAAAAAGACTACAGATTTATAAAAAATGTTCTAAAATGAATTAGTATCAATTAAAAGCACACAATTTGAGAAACCATAATAAATAAGATGTATTTATTAATTTATACATCGAAAACGTAATATAAAAAATAGTCATAAAAATAAAATAAATATATATTTTTAGACAAAATTTTGTCGTTGCAATTCATTCAACTAAAATTAAATATATAAATCCTAGTTTAATAATTTTTTCGT
This sequence comes from Cardamine occulta, assembly GCA_028015245.1. Classification (NCBI taxonomy): domain Eukaryota; kingdom Viridiplantae; phylum Streptophyta; class Magnoliopsida; order Brassicales; family Brassicaceae; genus Cardamine; species Cardamine occulta. Next base: position 5,254,845 of record CM051379.1, on the reverse strand, counting down.
TTCATTTTATTAGAACTTTTGGTTAAAAACGTACATATTTTAAAAAAATCTTTATAAAAAAATTATTTAATTTTTTTTTTAATTTATTTTTAAATTTATTTTTCTTTACAAAAATATTATTTCATATTTCAAATGGAAGGGATGGAGTAGTAAAAGTTTTAGAAATAGTAACATAAAAGATACATACTTCGTTTCAGGGAGAATCAAGGGACCATAACATTCGCACAGGTGTCGTAATATCAATGTCACGTGGTGTTTAAATGTAGATATTTCACCATGTGGACTATTACATTCTTAAAAATAATTAGCCATCGACGACCATAAATCAATTATTATATCATTTTAATGTGGAAAGTATTTTTAATAATACAAATCAGTGGACACGTCAGAATAATGTGAGAGTTGAAAAACAAGTGTAGGTCAAGTGGTAGACGGAAAGTTGAAAACAGCTTAGCCGCCTACGTGGACCCCATTTTTTTATTTTATTTTTCTTTCCAATTTGTCATATTCGAGTTCGCTATAATTTGATTATTCGAAGTTGTTAACAGATTGATTTTGATGGTCCATTAAAGAGCCCAATTCCAATGTATTATTAACTGAAGGCCCATTTTTTATATTCCCCAAGGATGATTTTTGTTGAGTGTGTTTAACTTTTTATAACCCAATTGTAGATAGTTTATCACTTCCTCCATTTCAAATTAGTTGTAGTTTAAACTTGTTTCACACATATTAAGAAAATATTTAATTTTTCTGTTTTATCCTTAATTAATGTTTATTTAATTTTATTTCATTGATCAAGACATTAAAACATGATGGACAAAGTTAGAAATCTTATCAAACATATGCATTGAAAACGTAAAATGATAACTAATATGAAACGAGTTTTAAGGTCCAAAACGATAACTAATATGAAACGAAGGGAGTAGTCGTTCAAAAAAATGGAAGTGGGTTATGTATGAAGCGATGATATTTGACTTTACTATGTAGTTATAGTGAAAGTTAATGATGAAAGTGAATGATTTGATGATTAGTAGTGTGTGTTGATGTAAACCCGATCATGAATGTTTAACACTTTAACTAAGACGAATGTGTTGACCCAAGGATAAATGCAAAAATAATTTGTCATATATTTAGGGGATGTTTGTCATATAATTGGTTTGAGATTTATGTATCATTGTAATGATTTTTAAGATTGCATAATTTAAGAAATACATTTCATATATTCTCACCAAAAGTTTTTGAAAATATCACCATAACATGTAATATTTTGAAAGTTTTTAAAAGTTGTTTGAGAAAAACAAAATTTATTTAAATCAATCAACAAATAACACTAAAACTTAATAAACTTATATATAATCTGAAAGTTAGTTAAAGTTTTTATTAATTCAATAACTCATGATTTTTAACAATTTTTATATTGAACCAATAATACATAACTTTAATATATAGTATTTGTAATTCAAGACTGAATAATATCAAAATCTTAAAAACTTTAAAACTCTTTAATAACCACATAACCAATAACACTCCCTTATTTTGATATGAACATGGTCATAAAAATGATTTGTGAGATTACCATATAATCAATCAAACATCAATATTAATTGTTAGTGCTTATATTCTTCGAAAAGTTATTACAATGTAACGTGTTATCTTTAAAAACGATAGTGAAAAAAGAGCTAGAAAATAAAATAATATTCGCCACGTTAACCTTGATTACAATTTACAAATTCTTTATTTTTTTTTTTTGTATGAATGTAAAATTTAATCATAAAAAAAATCATGGTTACATTATATGCCTCTTTGAGTAGAGATGTTTTTGAAAGATAAAAAATAAACAGAGGGAGTTATGGCCTCAAGCCCTCGTTCCAAACCACTCGAACAAGCCATCGGTGAATTTTCCTTGACGTTGCAGCGTCGAGAGACGATTCCGAACAGTGATGTCGATATCCTTGATGAGATTAGACTGGTCCTTAGCTGATTCATTGTGTCTTCTGCGGTTTCGCTCTCGCCATAGCACGTAAACAGTGATTTGGAAGACGTAGCGCAGAATAAATCGATGAGTATAGCTGAAACTTGTGTCTGAGATTCGGGAAAGTATTTCTCCAAACTGGGAAGTGTATCTCTGTTGGAATAAACCATGAGTAAGCTTGTACCAGATCAGACAGGTGAAGTTACATGAAAAAAATAGATGATTACGAGATTCTAACATCTGATTGCAAAAAACACAAGTCATATTCCCACCTCTGTTCCAAGCCAGCATCCTGTCTCCTGTTGACAATCTATTGTGTGTTGCAAGCCATAAAATGAAAGAGTACTTAGGCGTTGCGTGAGGAAACCACACACCTTTGTACCATTCTTTACGCTGCACCACCTCCCGAATTTGATTCCAAGTGTCTCGTGATGAAAAAGTTTTTTTGAATTTATTATCCTTGCTGCGCCAAAGAGCAACATCAGAGTCAACATAGCCACAATCTCGTAGTTTTACTATCTCCTCATCAATTCTGCTTAGTAAAATAACCCGACGTCTCCTTATCCGGTGAGAAGCAATAACATCTGCCAAAGAAGCATGTAACTGGATTCCCATTTTGATGCATCCTCTATCGCCCAACAAATCATGAAGTCGCCCAAGAGGAGACCAATCATCAAACCAGAAAGATGTATCCACTCCACATCGCACATCAATCTTATGGAAATTCTTAGCCTGATCTCTATACTTAATTATCTTACGCCACATCCAAGATCCTGCACTTGAATTCATCTTTCTGCACCAGAATGAACCAGCCCTTATCAAATTCTTTTTCACCCAATTAACCCACAATGAAGATCTCGCTGAGAGTAAACGCCATATTAGTTTATAACAATTCACTTTATTTGCCTCTTCAATCGACTTTAAACCTAGACCTCCCTCTGTCTTTGGTCTACATACTTTCCGCCAAGCGATCTTTGCTTTTCTTGGATTTAAATCTGTTCCCGACCATAGGAAACCAGAACTGATTCTCTCAATTTCTTTGATGCAGGCACTAGGTAGACGAAAGGCTGCAATCCAAAAATTTGTTAAGCTTGCAATTACCAAAGTGAGTAATTGAAGCCTCACCAAAGAAGGAGAGAAATCGATTTTTCCAAGTCCCAATGCGACTCCGAATCTTGTCTATCAAAGGCTGGTAATCTGATTTGGACATTCTTTTTGTCATCAATGGTAAGCCCAAGTATCTAACAGGAAGAGTCCCCATATCAAAAGTAAACCGTGAGGCTAGCGTAGATCTTCTAGTTGAGGAGATCCCTGCTGAAAATAAGGTAGTTTTCTCCAAACTAATCTTTAAGCCTGAGAAGCGACCAAATTCATTAAAAACTTCAAGAATACCATCAATGGATCGAGATTTACCATCTGCAAAGACCATAATGTCATCTGCAAAACACAAGTGAGTTATATCCAATCCTTTGCACCACAGATGATACCCAAACTTTCTCTCACCCGCTGCTTTATTCAACATCATCGATAGGACATTCATACATATGACAAATAGATAAGGGGATAGTGAGCACCCTTGTCTCAACCCTCTTTCACTTCTAAAGAATCCTGAAAGTTCCCCATTTACTTGAACTGAGAAGGATGGAGTTGTTACACACAAACTGATCCAGCGAATAAAAGTTGCCGGGAGCTGCAGAACTGTGAGAATCTTCTCCAAAAACTCCCATTGAACTGAATCAAAAGCTTTAGAGATGTCAATTTTCATAGCACATCGAGGTGATATCTCTTCTTTATGATAATCTTTGACTAATTCTGATGCTAGTAGAAGATTTTCCATAAGGTAGCGATCTTTTATAAAAGCAGATTGGTTTGGTGCTATAAATCCATCAAAAAACTTTTTGAGCCGATTAGCCAGAATTTTCGAAATGACTTTGTATATCACATTACAACAGGATATAGGGCGATAATCTTTCATCATTTTGCTTCTTTTTTGGACGGAGTGCCATGTTTGTAGTCTTGAGCCCCTTTGGGAGAAAACCGTAAGTGAAAAAAGACTTCACTACCACTATGAAATCTTTTCCGACGATAGACCATGCCTCTTTAAAGAACTCCACCGTGTATCCATCCTGTCCTGGGGATTTATTTGAAGGCATTGTGAATAAGACTTTCTTTATTTCCTCCTCTGTCACCACTGAAATTAAATTCTCCCTCTCATTCTCTGAGCATCTGAAATTTAATAAACTCCCCAACTCTGCTTCTGTGGCTCCTGTATAATCTGATGGTTTATGAGTAAATAGGGTTGAAAAAAACCGTACAGCCTCCGATTTGATGTCATCTCTACTAGTTAGTCGTTCTCCATTCAGACTTACAATTTCCCTAATTGCATTCTGAGCTACTCTTTCCTTCACCGTATTATGGAAAAATCTATTATTTTTGTCTCCCACATTCAGCCAATGGAGCTTAGATTTTTGGCGGAGAAAATTCTCCTCAAGTCCAGCAACCTTTTCCCATCTATCATAAGCTAAAGCTTCATTGTAACAGCTAGAGGGTCTGGTTGAGAAAGAGTTACGTTTTGATACTCACGGAGATCAACATATGCCTTCTACTTGCGGGACAGTTGATGAAGCTTCCGTTCCAGATTTTTAGTAAAGGTTTTAATAGCTTGTTTCTTTGTAAATCAAAAAGGCGAAGTGGAAGGGAACAAAGCCATTTAATTCATCCAATACTCCTCAACAGTGGGCATAAACTCCTCCATTGTAGCAATGACATTAGTAAACTTGAAAGGGCATTTTGGTTTGTGCGGGGCACCGTGTAAATATATGTTACCACTAAGTGGTCCGAACACCCTCCACCTTCAAAGACGCAAGTAGGAATTCGATTAGTCTGCAACCAGTCGTTATTGATAAGCACCCGATCCAACTTCTTACAAACCAACCCCTCCTCTCGCTTATTACACCATGTAAAAAGGGGACCATGATAAGCCATGTCCATAAACGAACAATGTCTCACAGTATCCTGGAAGTCACACATACTATGAAGTGTTAGTGATGAGACAAAGCGAGAATGCTCTTCAGTATCAAGAATTTCATTAAAATCTCCAAGACAAATCCATGGTTTCCCACGAAATTATGGAGAATCCTGAAGCTGTTTAAGATCTCTCCATAAATCTTTTCTCTTTTTTCTGCTATATTTGATGCATAAATAAAGGAGCAAAGAAAATTTTCTGTTTGATCTGCTACCTGAACTAAACAAGAAATCATCTGCCCAGTTTTGACTACAACTTTTAGCTTCACTTTATTACTCTAGATAACCCATATCCTTCCAAGAGGATTGAATTCGTAATTTGACTCCATAGACCAATCCAAGAAAGTCAAAGCCGCAACATGTGTAGCTCTACTCTCCTTGACTCTCGTTTCCATCAAACCACCAAACAACATAGATTTTGATCTGATCCAATCTCTTACAACAGAATGCTTCTTTAATTTATTAAAGCCTCGAACATTCCAAAAGAACATCGACATTAATGTTTTTTTTGTTGGTTTCTTTTCCCAACGCCGCTCGGGTTTGCCTCCCTCGCTCTTTGAGTTGTGTTTGAAATGTATTTGTGCGAGTTCTTTGAATTTCTTGGCAAGTAAACTCTAGCTGCAGTGTCATCCTTACCAAGCATATTTGATTGTGTCCTTTCCATATCTGTGTTGTGTCCATTAACCCCAACTGATTTCTCCTTTGAAATATTCCCCAACTCGCCTCTCTTTCTCGGAAAGCCTCTCAAACAAGTCAACTGAATATTATCGATCGAATTCTCTTCTTCATGATTCCTCAAAACTTGAATCGAGATGGTGTTGCAATCCTGACCTCACCATATACTAAACCTTTGTTTCGACTCTTACCGTTTGATGGTGAGACGGTTGTCCACTCATTCTCGGATGTGGTCTGTAAGATCTCGCTTCTTCTTTCTCCATCATTTCGATGGACTGAACCGAACCCACTTTTTTTTTATGACACACTCTTTTTATGCGAGAGCACAGCTGTTTGGCTTCCCTCTCCACTTTCGCACAACAGTTTAGGTTTATATAGCTTTATTAAGCAACCCTCTTCAGAATGTCCCCACTTTCTGCAATTCCCACACCGTAAGGGAAGCCATGGATATTCAAAAGAAACTTCCACTTCCTCACCCTGGACTCTGTAAAAATAATGTTTTGGTAGATTCTTTGTAAGATCAACATCCACAAAAATCTTAGCTTCATCAAAACTGGTTACTAGCTCTGTTTCTTGGTGTAGCCTAATTGGAACTCCGACAGGGCTGGCAAAGAAACTGAGTCCCTTCTAAGAAAACATAGATGGCGGAACATTTTTCATTTTAACCCACATAAGCATAGACTTTATTTCTCGCTGAGCATCCTCCGTAATAGGAGTCCACTTGGATACGATCATTGGAATTTCACAGATATTCCACATACCTCTGCGGAGAACACGTTGTCTCGCATCAGCATTTTTATGTTTACTCAAAAAGTCTTCGTCTTCCAATTTTTTTTTCTTTTTTTTAGGGCCTTCCTTAAATAATTAAATAGTAGATCTTCCTATATTAAAAAATTAAGTCGATTCCACATGAAGCTTCCTTTATTCGAAAGTCCATTAAAGTATGACGTCACGAAACTTATGATTTACACGTCTTCGTGATGAGGTCATCATCATTAATCAATTTAATCTCCATTGTCCATTTAATTTTGCGGTTGACAATATCGACCGTCCAAAATATTCACCGACGGGCCTATAATAAGAGTTTCATTTATAATGTGCCAAAAAATCAAAGTATCAAACCACCAAACGAAAATTTCTTGTCTAAGCTAAACGACGCCATTCACGTTTCTTGTGGCTAACATGAGCTCATCGGAGAAGAAGGAAGAACGCCGTGAAGAAGATAACGGAAATAGAGAGAAATCGTCGACGGAAGTTTCCCGGACGGTAACGGAGGAAGAGGTGGATGAGTTTTTCAAGATATTACGGAGAGTACACATGGCGACACGGACGGTTGGGAAAGTTAACGGCGATGTTGGTGAACGAGAGTTACCGTCTAAGAAAAGGAAACGGAGTCAGAGTCTTGGGTTGAGAAACTTATTGGATACTAACGGCGTTCGAGACGGAGAATTTGATGGAATAAATCGGGTCGGGTTACAGGGTTTGGGTTTGGATCTGAACTGTAAACCAGAACCTGACGGCGTTAGTTTCTCGTTGTAGACTTTGTAGTCCTTCAAGTTTTTCACCTTTTTCCAATGATTATTTTTGAAATATGCTAAATAATTTTGAATAACTGGTAAAAAATGTATTAACATCTTACATTGTTGTCAAATTTCAAATTCTACAATTTGGTGGTCGGTCAAAATAGAACTTCTACAATGATTTACGTCATGTTAAATGATTAGTCATGTAACGATAATAATGTCAATTATGTGAAATGCAGATAATTAATATTATATTTTATTTACATTTATATTCAAGAATTTTGGTATTATTAGCGGTAATGAACATAAATCATAAATGTTGATGTCTTTGATTTGTACTTTGTAGTTTGTAGTTTTCTAGTTTGTATTTTGCATTTTGTATTTTGTAGTAGTAACATTGTTTTTAGTTCTTACATTGATGTGCTATTAAGGATAATAGGATATGGATATGTCATATATGATTGATTGATATGACAACATAAAATCCAGTTTTCTTTATCATAAAAATAATAATTGATTGATAAAACAAAAATGAAAATGGAACAATTTTCAATCTTAGTTTGTGAAATATGAATCCTTCAATAAACTACAGACCGAAGGTGGAGAAAAAACAGACAAAGAATGGTGGTGTTTTGGTGTGATCACAAACAGCTCATTCCCCTAGCCATCTTTCTAAACCCTTCATCTTCAACAGATTGGTCTGAATCTTGGTACTCCCAATATCCACAAATCACTTTACCATCACGTATAGCATTCTCATGCTCGACTAACAAAACACGATCGTCATGGGTTATGTTCTCAACCATTGAATCTTCATGCGAGGGGTCATACACAGAGGCTCATAAATAGGAAATCTGGTGATCCTCATACTGGCGATCGAGAAGAGGCTTCACACGAAGCAACCCACCATCAATGGATATTACATGTTTGATAAATTGAGTTTCATTGTCTTCGGCCTTTTTTTAAGATCACTATTAATTTTAACACTTAAGTGAATCGGTCTTTTGATTAGATAGAGTTTCACCCCGTTTCAATAGCTTATTAATCTTCAAAACTGCTTCGATGTGTCTCGTCAGAGCGGCTGAGCAGCATAAGTTACCTTTTAGCATATTACAAATCACCAATTTAGCATCAACAAATATGTAACACATTATAAATCTGAGATCGACTTACATATTAGAAATCCTTGTGCATTTCAAATTTTTTTGTTAGACCATCTCCAATAGTTTACTCTATGTTTTTCTCTAAAAATAGAAATCTTAATAAATATAGGAGGGGATTGCTCTAATCGTTGCTTCTATTTCTTTATTTTTTAAATATATAATATTTTTTATTTTATTAACTAATTCATACCAAAACTCTTTATTTTCTAATTTTACAAATTTGACTCGCTCATTTTGTTTTATAACAATAGTTCAACAAAAATATGACTTTATTAAAATGTAACATTTTATTATAAATAGAACATTGCATTACACCACATAAAATTAAAAAGATAACTATTACATTTTTTAATCATCTTCATTGGTATACATTTTTTTACAAATGATCAATTAAAGCGTTGCGTAGTGAAAAATGAGATTTTTTGTCTTTAATTTTTCTAAAACGAGCAATAAATTTTTGGAATCAGATAGGCTCATTCTCCGCTATATAGGCGTCCGAAGGATGATTATTGTTGACTTATATGAAGTCTTTGTTGACTAATATAGTTTTTAAGTCTTTGTATGTTTAATTTCTTTATAAACACATTGTGGATAGTTTATTAGTGATTTAAAATGGAAGTGGATGATGTATGAAGCGATGATGTATGATTTACTATGTCGCTATAGTGAAAGTGAATGAAAATAAAGTCTTGGTTGAGTAAAGATAATGATTTGATGATTAGTAGTTGTGTGTTGATGTAAGTGTTATTGTGATGTAAACGCTATCATGAATGTTATAACTTAGATGAATGTGTTGACCCAAGGATAAATGCTAAAATTATGTGTGAGATATTATTTTGATATGAAATTTGCCATAAAAAATGGTTGAGTATAATAATATAGGAAAACAAAACTAGAAACACAAAACTCAAGAGTGCCTTCTCCACGTTACATTGATCACAATTTACAAATTCTTTGTCTTACTTTTTATGTTGTCTCAAAAAGTCTTGGTCTTCCAGTTTGTTTTGTTTTGGCTTGGCCAAAGTTCTTGGTCTTCCTTATAATTAAATTATAGATCTCTATATAAAAAATAAGTCAAATACCAATTTTCCCACATGAAGCTTCCTTTATTCGAAAGTCCATTGATTTATATAAGGAGGTCATGAAACTTATAATTACGTCTCGTGATGAGGTCATCATCATCAATGTCCACCGTTCACTTTATTTTTCGGCTTACAATATCAACCGTCCAAAATATACACCGACGGCATATAATAAAGAGTTTCCATTACAATGTACCAAAATAAAACCACCAAACGAATATTTCCTGTCTAAGCTAAACGACACCGTTCACGTTTCTTGTGGCTAACATGAGCTCATCGAAGAAGAAGGAAGAACGCCGTGAAGAAAATAACGGAAATAGAGAGAAATCGTCGACGGAAGTTTCCCGGACGGTAACGGAGGAAGAGGTGGATGAGTTTTTCAAGATATTACGGAGAGTACACATGGCGACACGGACGGTTGGGAAAGTTAACGGCGATGTTGGTGAACGAGAGTCACCGTCTAAGAAAAGGAAACGGAGTCAGAGTCTTGGGTTGAGAAACTTATTGGATACTAACGGCGTTCGAGACGGAGAATTTGATGGAATAAATCGGGTCGGGTTACAGGGTTTAGGTTTGGATCTGAACTGTAAACCGGAACCTGACGGCGTTAGTTTCTCGTTGTAGACTTTGTAGTCCTTCAAGTTTTTCACCTTTTTCCAATGAGTATTTTTTGAATATGCTAAAATAATTTTGAATAACTGGTAAAAAATGTATTAACATCTTACATTGTTGTCAAATTTCAAATTCTACAATTTGGTGGTCGGTCAAAATAAAACTTCTACAATGATTTACGTCATGTAGAATGATTAGTCATGTAACGATATAATGTCAATTATGTGAAATGCAGATAATTAATATTATATTTAATTTACATTTATATTCAAGAAGTTTGGTATTATTAGCGGTCATGAACATAAATCATAAATGTTGATGTCTTTGATTTGTACTTTGTAGTTTGTAGTTTTGTAGTTTGTATTTTGTATTTTGTAGTAGTAACATTGTTCTTAGTTCTTACATTGATGTGCTAATAAGGATAATAGGATATGGATATGTATGGCATAGTGGATTGGCTTGTAATAAGCTGGCCTACTCACTTATTGGGCCTAGTGTGTATCCTATCGTCAATGCGTCAAATGTCAAGTAAAAATGTAAAGTCAACCAAAATTAAATTTTAAAAGTCTTTTTTTTTTACATTCATATAATGTTATCATCAAATCCAAATCATATAAAACTAATATCTAACAAAAAAATGACAGTTGATTTTTTTTAAAATATTTTTCTTGTATATTTATTTATTTATTGTGGACTTATATTATTTTATGATGACTTATTAATAAGTTTATTTATTAAATTGATGACTTATATTTTATTTCTATCGACTTAAATTTTTTCATCATCGACTTATTTTTGACTTACATAGTTGATTTATTTATACTGCTGACTTATTTTTTTGTTAGTCGATTTAAATTTTTTTTCTCGTAAACTTATTTATTCTTGATAGACTTATATAATTTTATGTTGGCTTATTAATAAAGCTAATTTATTAAACTATCTATTTAATTTTTTATTTATGTCTACTTATTTTTTTCACCATCGACTTATTTTATAACAGTCGACTTATACATGATTGGTTTATTTGTTTACATAGACGACATATTTAAACTATTGACTTATAATCATTTTATGTTGACTTTTTAATAATACAGATATATTAAACTGACGATTTATTTTTCATTTTTTTGAGTTAATATTTTTTTCATCGATTTGTTTTATTATATCCGACTTATACTTGATTTATTTACATGATTGACATATTTAAAATTTTAATTTATTGTTTTTCCGTTGATTTTTTTTATAAACTTATTTATTCTTATAGACTTATTTATTTTTAGTGGACTTATTAAATTTTATGTTTATTTGTTAATAAAACTGATTTATACTTTATTTTAATTTTGGTTGACTTAAGTTTTTTTCACCATTGACTTGTTTTATAACAGTTAACTTATATTCTAATTAATTGATTTATTTACAAAATTAACTTATTTAAACTGTTAATTTAATTTCATTTATACTCATGAAATTATTTTTAAATAAATAATTAAAAAAATCTAATTATAATTTTTAAAACTAATTTTATGTTAAAAGTTAAATAAATTATAAAATTTATAATATTATTTTTATAGAATAATAACTTATTGGGCCTAGTGGGTATGCTATAGACTGTAGTTAATGCGTCAAATGTCTAAGTAAAAATTGTAAAATCAACCAAAATAAAACCAAAAAAAATTAAAAGACAATTAATTCTTTTTGACCTTCATATATAATGTTATCATAATCCAAATTATTCTCAGTTGAACATAATTCGAATTTGCTCTCTCTATATTTTAATAAATATCTCCTCTATTATTTTTGATAAATTCCTTAAAATATCCCCAAATGGAATTTTTTGGTTAGAAATTGCCCCAAAAATATTATGATACATTTATACTATTTTATAAAGATTATAATTGTTTTTTTTTTGCTTTAGGTTAACTATTATATATAAAAGAAAATACTTATAATAATAATAATGCATAATTATATAATTATATTGAAGTTGTGGACGTCGTAGGCAGATCAGACCGGCAGACGAAAATGGACAGAAATTTTGCAGAAGAGGAAATTCACAACCATCCATTTTAATATGACTCGCTTTTTTTCCTCTCTTTGTAATGACACTTAAAAGTTAGAAGTTAATTGAACAAGTCAAAAGTTGATGATAATTACTAACACGATATGACTAAAGCAAGGTTCTCCTTTTATATTTATATATATATATATATACTCCCAAAATATCCTATATTTATCTAACAAAAATAATAAAAGAAGTTGAAAGTCTAATCATACACATTTTAATTAGATATATAGTTTTAGTACGTAAGTCGAAGACATATTTTACTCGTGGATACGATAAGAGTAAAATATTCTACTCTGTAAAATTTTGGTTTTATATAAGCTTTGATATTCAGTTGAGTTTAGGCTCAAAATCAGTTTAAAAATGGAAAGTAAGTAGAAAACCAATTTGTTATATGCTATATATGTATTTTAGACCCATCTGTTTAGTTTCTTTTAAGTTCAGAACTAGTCTTTTATAGTTTAAAAATATTTTAGTCAAATAAACGTTAAACAGTTTAATGGATGAAATTATGAAAATCGTGCATTTTTCCCATAGGTTAAGTGATTTACTAACTGGCTTTTTTTAATGAACGATCCTTATCTGATCATCTTATTTTTGTTTTCACCGATAAACATATGTTGTGGTCATGTTGACGCTAAATAGTAAATAGTAAATGTACGGTTTAATTTGGCAGTCAATGTAATTAGCTAATTACTGATTATAAATACTAAATTTAAAATCTAATTTAATTCTACCTTCTTCTTTTTTACTCAGTTAATGTTATCTTCTAATTGTTTGATGACTAACAAATTAGTATGAAATGCAAATTTTGCCCTACCATCTCTTAAACATACCATTAATTATGCTATGAGTATTTCATATATAAAAAGCGGTATTTAACAAAAAAATGATTGCTGTAGTTTGTTAAAATATATATAAAAGAGTATGTATTAGTTGCCCCCATCTAAAATAATACATATATATATATATACACACCCATAGCACCATTTGGTCATATACATAAAAGCGTTTAAAAGAAATAATATACAGAAAAGCGTTTGATACGTTTGGAAATTGGAATGCACCAAGACAGGGCCTGGCACCAAACATGGTATAATGGGAACCTAAATTTTGATCGAGAGATATGGAGAAAAAGAGATGAATTAATATGTTATCTTTTTGGAATTTCTGATGGAGAAAGAAAGAAATAGGCCGGCCACCATCACTATTCACTAGACATTTGTTCTTCACTTTTCCAAATTTTATGCCATTTATTTTTCTTCTTTGAAAGCAAATTAAGCATATATAATTGATTAAATGAATTTGTATATCTCAAGTATATGATACTTAAAAACTTCGATCGATTAAATCAGTTTTAAGAAAATATCTATGTTGGAAAACTAAATAATTGGAGTCGAAACAATTAGAATACTTGCTGAAATATTTGGTTATTTATGTCGACATGTTCTATTTTCGAAAGGCTTTCACAGAAATTGCAAATTGTTTTGGCTTTGAGAACGATTGTTTTGGTCGCTTTCTAAGCAAACGCTATATCAAACAAAGAGTTACAACTCGAACAATTTTATTTGAATTACGTAGACCATCCATATTGCCCATCAATGACGTGTTATACTTAATTACCTATACTTATTCATATAAATTCGGGAAAATAACTCCTAATTAGTGATGGATGCTAACCAATAATTATCGTTTTTTTTAAATGATTACTATGTTTCCTGCCACCAAAATTTAAATATAAGTTAATGAATGAGTCAACTTTTTCAGTTTTTAGTGACAATGTCGTTAATTTATACAAGTTTAACTGCTAATTAATCATCTACACGAAGAACTTATAAATATGATAGAAAAGCCTAATAACATACGTAAAAATATTTAGAAACCAAACTACTAATATGATATAAGCACGGTTCATGTCTTCATGATGATATACGTATATTGAAGACAAACTTCGATCGTCAACACAGTGCAAGTAGAATCATGTTCCATTTAGGCATGGGCATACGATTTTTTATGGTGTTGTGGATATTTGGGTTTTGAGAAACAGATTCAAAATAAATTTTCAATATATGTAAGTTAATATATAAATTTTGATTAATTTAGCTTGTTTGTACAATATTTTGTTTCGGTTCTGGTAGTTTTATACAAATTTTTGTATCAAAATTCAGTACATATAATTTTAGTTTGGTCGTCGGTTCGAATTAATTTTCCATTTTCGGTTAGATTTTTTTAGTACATATATTGTTAAGATAAAAGAACGTTATATTATGTTAGTTGCACCCACAATTCACAAAGCGACTATGAACCTAATTACCTAATCACTGATGATCTAGTAATGTCGGAATCATGTGACGCGTATGGACATATAGAACTTGGGTTTTCCCCATAGGTAAAATAGGAGGCAAATTTAATTCGACCAAAATTTTTTTTAATAGTGATCGTTTATATATTTTAATATATTAATTAGTTTTAAGTTGTTAACTTAGTTGGTTTGGATGAATAATCCAATTTATATAAACGAATATGCAAGATGTAAACCAATTATCAAATTTTTCTTTTTAGTAAATCATAGCAGTGCTAGGTTTTTAACCCAAAACTTTATTTGGCGGCCGGAGCTAGTAATTGATGATTCTACGTTTAAAACGTAGATTACTCTTTCTCAATAGAGTAAACTTGAATACCCACTTGCAAAATTTTGGTGGCGAATGGAACTAACTGTGAAATATGAGAACTCGAAATTGATCACTAAGTACGGTCATATAGCATTCTGCATGAAGCTGATGAAGAATGAAGTAAATGTGCAAGGGTGGACATAGGAAAAAGAGAATATCAGTTGACCTACCTAAAATTTAAATATCTATTTGTTTTGTATGTATTATACATAAAATATCAGTGGCACAAATGGTAATATAAGCCTAATGCACCACCTTCTCATGAGGTTTGAAATCTTTCCCCTTCGTTTTTATCCATTTTAATTTTTTTTAACATTATTATTCTGCACCACGTAAATTTTTATCCTGGGTCCGCCACTATAAATGTGTATATGATCCTTCTTCTTGTTGTATTAAGAAGGTACTTGGCCAATATATATACAAGGAGGAGTGCTTGACCTAACTTGGTCCCTAAATTACATATTTTCTTAAGCTTAGACCGATATATACAAAATGGAAACTATGTAGATATGATGCAATGTTCGTATCGTATCATATCTCAATATAGTTCTACTTTAAACATGGAACAAGTTTAGGAAAACAACACATTTTCCTTTAACAAAATTATAATTGCATCGGGACAATTATTTAAGCTATAATATGCTGACAAAAAAAAAATCTGTCAGAAATTGATTGACGGATGTGATCGATACGAAAACCGTGGCATGTTCCTACACATGTCCTTCTAGTATTGCAAGAGCAAAGCTTTACGCTGTCGGCTGGAATTTCATTATGAAAACATATTTTCTATTTCAATATATTATATATAGATATATATATATATATATATATATCTTTCAATCTACGACATATAAGAATATTTTAAATTGTCAAAAATAAAATAAAAATGAGTTTTAAATTGAAGCAAAAGAAGGAAAACAATTGAACAAGAATTATATTTATTGCGAATGTTTTAGGATACTATCTGGTTAAAGCTATAATCGTAGTTTAATCAATCTAGATATTAGTTTGTAGAGATATTTAGGGTATATATGTATAATGTATCTGTAGTTTTTAAAAACCTAGTTGCTTTAGTTTAAAAAAAAAAACTTTAAAGTAATTGCTCTAAAAGAAAACTATGAACAAAACAAAAAACAAATCTGTAGGAATTGTGAGTTTGTAATGGGATCTACCTACAAACTTTAATGCATGGTGCGGATCATAATATATTTTGTTCTATATGTAAGGTGATATACATGACCATATACTTTTTTTTTCTTTTTTTTTTGTCATCAAATTCTATATATTAAATTATCAATATAAAAACTTTATATTAGAAAGAACTAGAAAAAAACAGATAAGCTTACATGCAAATAAAAAACCACAAGTTAATAAAATCCAAACAATCAACGTTACTTGTACAAAGTAAAGATACAATAAAAAACAATTACAATACATAAGTATAAAACAATATTTTAGAAGACAAAATCTAAAAAATTTTGAAAAGCAGAACACGCCGCAGGATATACCACTCGAAATAATGTAAAACTAACCAATTCGAGACGGTCAATATTCAAGAGAAATAATACCACACGAAATACAAAAGTATATGTTGTATTTTGATAGTTCATACTTGTGCCATAAATGTCGAAACACTCAATTCCTGAAAAAAGAAGGCACTAGTAGGACGAGAAAGAACTCTCGCAAATTCCGCGACAAATATGTGCTTGGTTGTTGAAGGCAGAGGAGTAAATCCTAGAACTCTTATTGCTGCAAGATATGCCACTCGAAGTGGTGCAAAGCAAATCGATGTGAGACGGTTGATATTCGGGAGAAACAATACCACACAAAATACGAAAGTATCGGTTGTATTTTGATAATCCATACTTGTGCCATGAATGTAGAAACACTCAATCCCTGAAAAAGGAGAACACTAGTAGGATGAGAGAGAACTCTCGCAAATTCTGAGACGAACGGAGGCTTGGTTGCTGAAGACGGGGGAGCAAATCCTTGAACTCCTACTGCCGTACAAGCAATCAACTTAGCATATTTCTTTTTGTAGAAGAAAGACACCCTAATTCTCTTCATTGTGAAAGAAATGTTAGGAGATACTTAGGAGAGTAACCAAACATGTGAGTATTGGTTTAGTGATGAGACTAGATTCACACCATGAAAGCATAAAAATGCCATAAAGAACTTTTCAATCATCATATCGAGTCGGAATAGCCATATGGTATTTCCGTCAAACACCGAAACCGATTTCTCCAATCCTCTTAGGGTGTCAGGGAAGTGTAACGAATAACAAATATAACCATATCTAATGACGAAAATCACAACTCAGAAATGGATTCACACAAAATTAATTTGAAATACAAACATCTTTATTACGAATATTCACCGATGAAAAGCTTGATTGAGCTCTTCAATGGCGATTACAAAGAACAGAATTCAAAATAACGAATTCTTCAACAAACAAAACGATATGATAAAATGAACAATCTGCGTTTGTTTAATAACTTTGTAACAACCTTTCCCAGATTGAATCTCCATTGTCCACGTGTTGTTCTCTTGCCCGTTATCTCTATCTTTAAATCGCACTTGAAGTCTCCACTTCATTCAGAGTCTTTCATGACTTAGCCATATTTCTACATCAAATCCTCCCTGTTTGAAGAATCTTGACCACAAGGTTCGAAATGAGGATACCTTTGCTGTATGTCAAAAAGCAATTCCCAGATCGCTTCTTCTATTGATTCGTTTGACCATTTGATCAACACCATTGTGGCAGGTTTGTTTTGTCTCTTAACCATCTTTCTTTCTAAGATGGCCTCTGGTTCTTTCCTCATTACATCTGTCAAAATAGAAGGTAAATGCGTAGTGGTTTGAACATTTCCTACCATAACCTTTAGTTGTGAAACATGGAAGACATGATGTACTTGAGAGCCTGCAGGGAGCTCTAGACGATAAGCCACTGAACCACATCTATCCAATACCTTATAAGGTCCATAGTACTTTGGTGCTAGCTTCTGGTTTGATCTTAATACCACAGACTGTTGTCGATATGGCTGTAACTTGACATACACATAATCACCAATGTCAAGCACGCGTTCAGTCCGATGTTGGTCAGCTAGCTGCTTCATACGATGTTGAGCTCTAAGTAAATGAAACTTCAAAATCAGAATCATTTGTTCCTTTTCTTCCAAACTTTTTGCAACCACATCCACTTTGGATTCTCCCGACAAATATGGTAAATGAATAGGAGGGCTTTGTCCATACATCGCTTCATATGGTGTCAGTTGTATAGATGTATAAAATGTCATATTATACCAATATTCTGCTAAGAGAAGCCACTTACTCCACAAATAGGGTCTGTCACTGCACATACATCGTAGATAGGTTTCTAAACACCGATTAACCACCTCATTTTGTCCATCACTTTGGGGATGG
>CM051379.1:5161537-5236537 GCA_028015245.1 Cardamine occulta | reverse complement strand
TAAGCACTAGAAAACTGTAGTGAAACTCCTTGTAATGAGAACAGTTCTCTCCAAAATTTGTTGAGAAAGATTGAATCCCTGTCACTTACTATAGATCTTGGACAACCATGGAGTTTGAAAACATTATCCAAGAATGTTTAAGCTACTGTAATTGCAGAGTAAGGGTGTTGTAATGCCATAAAATGTGCTGCCTTACTTAGCCTATCAACTACCACCAAGATGACCGATTTTCCCTCAGAATAAGGCGTCCTTCGATAAAATCCATTGATATATCACACCAGTTAGCTTCTGGGATTGGTAATGGCTGTTACAACCCCAGTGATGCAGCATTGTCATACTTACAGGTCTGACAAACATTACAACTTCTGATAAACGCTTGTATATCCTTCGACATCCCTTTCCAATAAAACAGACCTTGCACTCTTTGATTAGTAGCATCTCGACCAGAATGTCCTCCACTACCCGAACAATGTAGCCATTAAAGTATCATGTTTCGAATTGTTAAGACCAATGGAACCACTATTTTACTCTTCATTCTTAAAATATTCTGACTCCAAGAATAAAATCTTTTAGCTCCAGGTTTTTTCTTTAATTCTTCGATAATTTTTGTAACCTCTGCATCATTTTGATAATTCTCCTGTATGTTCTTAAGCAGATCACAGTCTAGTACAGACAAGGCCATATGCAACACTTCTGCCCCTTCCACCCTTGATAATGCGTCTGCTGCTATGTTCTCTTTTCCTTGTCTGTACTGTATCTTGTAATCAAATTCTAACAATTTGGGAAGCCACTCTTGTTGAATAGGTGTGTTCAAACGTTGTTCCAACAAATACTTTAAGCTCCTTTGATCTGTTTTGATGATGAAATGTCCGGCCAGTAAGTAATGACGCCATTTCTGAACAACGAACACCACCGCCAACAGTTCCTTTTCATAAATGGACAAATGTTGTTGCTTTCCCTTCAAATGTCTGCTGATATAAGCCAACGGATGTCCTTCTTGCATCAAAACTGCACCGATTCCTTGACCACATGCATCAGTTTAACCCACAAATATCTTATCGAACAGAGATAGAGCTAATACTGGTGCTTGACAAAGAGCATTTTTTAGTTGTTCAAAAGAATTCTGAGCTTCTTCATTCCATACAAATGAATCCTTTTTTGTTAAAGCCGTTAAAGGTCTGGCTATAGCACCAAAATTTTGAACAAACCGCCTGTAATAGCCTGTCAATCCTAGGAATCCCCTCAACTGTTTCAGATTCTTTGGTATTGGCCATTCTTGCACCGCTTTAACTTTGTTTGGATCAGTAGATATACCCTCTGCCTGAATATAGTGACCCAAGTATTCTACCTTTGCTGTAGCAAATGCACATTTGCTTCGTTTAGTAAACAAATTATTTTCCCGCATCAAAGTGAACACCTTTTGTAAGTGTTGGACATGCATCTCTTTTGATTCGCTATAAACTAATATATCATCGAAAAATACCAACACAAACTTCCTCAAATAATCTCTGAATACTGAATTCATTAGACCTTGAAATGTAGCTGGAGCATTTGTGAGACCAAATGGCATGACAATGTATTCGTAATGACCACTGTGTGTCTTAAAAGCTGTTTTATGAATGTCTGTTGGTTCCATTCAAACCTGATGATATCCAGCTCTAAGATCGATCTTTAAATAAATGTTTGATCTACCCAATTCATCCATAAGGTCTTCTATCAATGGAATGGAGAATCTATCTTTAATGGTCATACCATTCAAACCCCTGTAATCCACACAAAGTCTCCATGTACCATCTTTTTTTTTTAACTAATACCACAGGAGATGCATAGGGACTGGAGCTTGTTTGAATGGTTCCATTATTTAATAGTTCTTTAACCATTTTATCAATCTCATTCTTCTGATGTAATGCATACATGTATGGTCTTTGATTTATGGGATTTGAGCCTTCCATCAATGGGATCTTGTGGTTATGATTCTTCCTGAATGGAGGTAGTGCAGTTGGTTCTTCAAAAATATCATCAAACTGCTTTGTAAACTCCTCTATTTCCGAGTCACATTCTGCATTTTTTGTTTCACCATTCAAAGAATATATTATGACCTCCTGTTCTATGTTCATTGTCCTAACATAGATCATGGATAGCTGAGCTTGTTCCTCTTGTCTTTTCTTCCAATTCACAGACTTGATCTCCCTTATAGATCCTTGTTTAATGCCTTGTAAGTACATCCTCTGTTTTCCCAAGGTAAATCCCATTTCTAACGTGTTAAAATTCCATGTGATAGATCCTAAGGTTTTCAGCCATTGTACTCCTAAAACCACATCACAATTTCCCAATGGTATAATCATGAAATAAGCTTGAAACTTATAATGGCGGATTTCCCATTGAAACTGTTTCACTAAACCATTGACTTTCAAAAATCTGCCATCAGCCACTTCCACTTTAGTTAAACCAGAGGTTGTAGCTTCACATCCTAGTTTCTCAGCCATTTTTACATCAATGAAGTTGTGAGTTGAACCTGAATCCACCAACAAAAATATCGTTTTCTTCTTATGAATACCTCTGATTTTCATTGTAGTGTAATCTGATACCCCTGAAACCGCATTGACCGATACTTGTGGTCTAATCTCCATTTCATCATTATCTTGAATTGCATCCATAAATTCCTCCTCTTCTTCACCATTACTCTCCATTGAATACAATTGTGTTTTATGTTTCAAGTAATGGTCTAGAGTATATTTCTCATCACAATGATAACACAATCTTTTGGCCCTTCTATCACTCATTTCTTCTTGTGATAAGAATTTCTTTGGTATAGGCTGATTACCTCTAGAAACTGTATTTACTGTTTGTCCTCCTTTGTTGTCTGTTTATTTTCTATATGGCATATAATTTCTGGTTTGTTGTATGTTCTTCGCACCAAACCCATTCAAGTTTGACAAATTTTTTGGATGTGCCTTTTCGTATAGTCTCCCAAGAAGTAAACAATGCCTTACTGACCTTGGTTGGAACATACGAATATGCATCTGTGTATCCATCCTCAAACCTGCCAAATATGCACTCATCAAAACATCTTCATTCAAGTTCAATCTCGTTTTGATCAGCTCAAATTTTTCATGATAATCCACAATCCCATTCGTTTCTTGTAATTGCTTCAGTCTGCAATTGGATCATCTAATACATCCTCAAATCTTTCTTTCAACAAGATTTTGTAAGCTTCCCAATCCATAGCTAACATTCCACCAAAAGCCGATTGAACCAAAGATTGGTGAAATGTCGAAGCATGATTATCAAAGTGTAAAGCCGCCACTTGAATCCTTATATCGTATGGTGTTCTATCAATAACAAAAAATTCTTCAGCTTTAAACAACCATTCTTTGTATTTTTCTCCGTTGAAACGAGGAAAGTCAACTTTACCCAACCTTGTTAAACCGGAATATGAAGATTGATTGTTCATACGATCATTCCTTACTTGTTCTTGATTATAGGCCGAATCTTGTGTTTTCGATGCCGCTGGTGAATTTCTCGATGGATTTGGATCTCCGTTACTAGAAACCGGCATCGCATTCATCGCCTTAATCGCCTGTAGCAATTCATCTTTCAGTTCTTGATGATCAGAGTTTCAAATTTCAACTCGAGCTTCAAACTCAGTGATTCTTCTAATTCGCGAACTTCAGAATCTCTCAAAGATGAATTCGCTCTTGTTTCCACCATTTTTTGTAAATTCTGAGGTTCGATTGAGCTCTGATACCTTGAATGACGAAAATCACAACTCAGAAATGGATTCACACAAAATCAATTTGAAATACGAACATCTTTATTACGAATACTCGAACAGCTGTTTATTAATCAACATGTACACGACTCACCGATGAAAAGCTTGATTGAGCTCTTCAATGGCGATTACAAAGAACAGAATTCAAAATAACGAATTCTTTAACAAACAAAACGATATAATAAAATGAACAATCTGCGTTTGTTTAATAACTTCGTAACAACCTTTCCCAGATTGAATCTCCATCGTCCACGTGTTGTTCTCTTGCCCGTTATCTCTATCTTTAAATCGCACTTGAAGTCTCCACTTCATTCAGAGTCTTTCATGACTTAGCCATATTTCTACATCAATATCCCATGAAAAATAACGTAAAAGAGATTATACCTATTTTTCCAGTCCTCTTGGGATGTCAGGAACGTGTAACGAACAAAAAATGTAAACCATATCCCATAAATAAATAACAAAAAAGAGATTATCAGTCGACTCTAAAGTTTGGAGATTATCCAATCCTATATATACTTGCCAATTTTGCAGATATATGAGTCTTGCAGAATTAACATGTTAATAAGTGATCCACCCTATAATTAATCTAGACATTTTTTAGCAATCATTTAAAAGTAAAAAATATTACAGAAATATGCACTTTCTTTAATATTGATAGAGATAGGGTTGGGTAATAAGCAGATTAATTTGCCGTGAGAATAGATCAGCCTAATATAGTTTTAAACCCAAATAGACAAAGCAGAAAAAGTGGATTTTTCAAATATTTTGACAAGAAAAAGTGAAAACAAAAATTGGATTTTTTTTAAAAATGTGATAATGGGATCTCTATGGAAATACGGGTATGGTCAAATCAGAGGATAGTTCCCTCAATGTATATTAGAAGAGAAGACGTGAAAGAGATGCGCACCAGAACAAGCCTCTTCAATTCTTAAATAGAAAGATTTCAAAATTCGACCCATCAGAATTACACCACTATTTTTGATCGTTAATTTGTTTCCCATTTCTATAAAATTCACCACTCAATACTAATATGAAGAAATTCCAAAATTAATTTGTTTGAAGTTTTGTTTTGTTTTGTTTAGATTTGAAGTTCTGAACCTTTAACCACATGATAATTCGCATAAATTTTGGTCTTATATCGTTTAAAACGTCTAATATCGTTTATAGTCTCAACATCGTTATATTCATCATAACAAAAAGTTTATCTTTTTTGCCAAATAAAATTCTGAGTGTGGAAAGTTCCGGTACCGTTCCTCAGTTGACCAAGTTTTTAGTGCTCTTACACCACTTATGATGTATGAACTATAAAGTTTGAGAGTTGAAGAAAAATGAATAGAAAAGCTTATTATACCAAAAAATTAAATAAACAAACAAATAAGACGTAAATTGTTTTGAGTTATAAGAGTTTCTAAAATTTGATGAAGTTTAACAGGACAATGTTGTTTTCTATAGAAAAAGAGTAAATAAAAACTAGGATGTTGGGGTTTCAGTTTAGAATTTACGTTTTAGGGTGAATATATTAATCAAAGGCCACTAAAATGGATAGCAAGATAGACTTCGTTTTTATCTTTTAAAATGGGTGTAGTTCAAAGTTTCCAATTATAAATGAAAAATGTTTTAAAACATGTTTAGAAACAATAATGTTCCGATATAGAGGGTACCACAAGATTTTCCGATTTGTTATACGGATGGCTCATTGCACGGATTAGAGACACGGAACGGACATAGTTGGATTTTGATGTTAGGGAACATGACACTGCATCTTGGATTAAAGGGTTCGAGATGTTGCATATCTCTTCTACACGTAGAATTGAAATTTTTTATCTGGGTTATGCAGAATTTAGTAACTAGTGATATGACATATGTCATCTTCGTCACATATTGCTCTGATATTATCACAGTGATTTCGAAATCTGAAGATTGGCCCGCATTTATATCGGTTCTTGATTAGAAGAAAATTACATATCAATAACTTATATGTCGGGTGTTGACGGAAAAAAAAAAACAATAATGTTTTGAAGTTTCAAAAAAACTTATGAAATCTTTTCGAAAACTTGTAAAATTCTTTGAAAATATGTAAAAGTTCCTAATGACTTTCAAATGTTTAAAAAAACTTTTACAACTATTTTTTTATAGTTTAAACATTAATTAAAAAAAAAAGGTTGAAATTTTTTTTGTATTGGCCTTCCTTTTTGTTGAGGGCCACCAAAACATGCCAAATTTGTCAATTATCGCTAGCGTTAGCGAAGCAACCTAGAAGAGCCCAGATCTCAAATAAGCACAACTAACAATTTTATCTACTTTAATACTTTTCTTCATGAAAAATCCCATAAAGTTCACTGTGAAACTCTATTCCATAGTGTTTATAGTTTTTTTTTACGCAAGAACTCTACATATTTCACAACTTCACTTATAAATTCAAACAAAAAGTCAACCATTAGGTCCATCACCACACACCATGTTTGATTTAGCAACGAGCTTCTAATATGTTTGATTTATTTTTTATTTATTTTTGTAAGAATTTGTTTGATGGATTTAGCATTACATTTTTCAAATCATACCATCCGAACAATTATTTGTTTACGACATTAGGACACGAGTAAAACCTGATCGATATCATTGAGTATCAAAAGTCTTCACATATTTATCCGCATCTAGAGAAAAAAAATGAAGATATTTAAAAAGTTTTGCCAAATTTAAACAAAAAAATAAGAACATGATTTCCATGTTCTTCTTTATGAAATTTATTTTCTCAGCCGTCTAGAAAGACAAATACTTTCATCGATCTTCGTAATATGATTCCGAACGAAGTGTTAAATTGGGAATACGTTCACCTCCCATATTATATAGTAAGTGATAATAGAGAGGGATGATACCAAAAAAAAATTATGATGCTATCATTAGAAAACCTTACTTTATTACGAATTATTAAATCTTTAATCCATATAACAATTTTTCCTTCAATCAATTTAGATATGGCGATGATAATTAAGGATGGTGGGGTTGGCGGGAATTATAGTGGGAACTTTGTGTACTTGATTGCTTTATGTACTCTCACATGATGTGTTGTATTGTACTCTTCATGTTCTTTGTTTTTTTTTTTTTTGTTACTCATATTCCTCAAGAAGTCCAAAGCCAAAATTTCTCCACTAATCTTAATACATTGTTTTTTTTAAAGACATGTTTCCTTAACAAAAAGGTGTATCTATTTTATATTCTTTTCAAAACAAAAATATATATATGTATTTATTTAATTAGACAATTTGTTGCACCCAAAAAAATAAAATTGAGTTTTACTATTATTTGTTTTTAAAAGCTACCAGAAATAGAAAAATAGTCATTGAAGATGGTGTATACAGTATTCTGCAGCGGACCGGATTTCAAGTCAGAATTCAAACCAATTTGATAAGATTAATTACTTAGAAAGCGACTTCTGAAAATTTAAAGCGAAAATTACAAAAATTGACCCCAAAAAAACATAAAACCAGAAAAAGGCCAAAAATAAACAAATAGGAAAAAAAAGAAAAATAAAAAAAGCGAGAGATCCGTGATGTCCAAACGATTCGCTCTCCCACGCGCCTATGTCTATGTCTGAAATCACGCGCTTTCTCTCTTTACCGACTTTTTATCTTCATATCTCCTCTCTTGCCTCCTCCACTATAAAATCTCGTGTTTCCCTTCTTCCGATTCTGCACCGATATCTCACACTAATTACAATATTGCCACTTTTATAAAAACGTACCACCTAAACCAAAGGAATTAACCGTACCGGTTAAGCTATGGAAGATTTATTGGCTAATGAAGAGAGGCCAACTCGGATTGACTCGGTTGAATCTAACGGTAAAAAACGAGTTAGAAACGAGTTAAGCCTCGACCCGCTTGATGTGAAGCGGTTGAGAGACGATTTGTTCGATGACTCGGGGCTTCAACCATCGATTCAAGATCTTGACTCGGTGATGAAGAGTTTCGAGGAAGAGTTGTCTACAGCGACGGCGAAAGTCTCCGGCGAAAGTCAGCCGGATCTCGGATACCTTTTTGAAGCTTCTGACGACGAGCTGGGGTTACCTACGCCGCCACCGCTACCGCTACCGCCGATGATTTGTCCGTCGTCTAAGGAAACGGAAGAGACGGTGACGAAATTGGTACGAGCCTCGTCGGGTTTAACAGAGGTCGGCGAGTTATGTGGATTTGAGGATCATGTTACTGGTTTCGGATCGTTCGATTTGGGTGATGGACTTTTCGAATATTCCGATGACTATTTAGATTCCGGCGATTTATTTTCATGGCAGCCGGAGTCTTTACCGGCGGAGTAAAACAATATGATCAGAAACGTTTCGAGAGTGTTTTAAAAAGCTGGGAAACGAAACAGTGTCGTTTTGTAAAGCGTTTGACCTTTTTTTTTTGTAGCCTATCAAAATCATAGATTGATAGGGTTAGGATTTATTTTGGTTTAATTTAAGTACTATCATGGATTTCATCCCAGAGACCTGAATCTGAGATTAAGCAAATGTTCATCATATAACAGTCTAAAATTATTGTTCCTTAATAAAAACAATTCCTAAGTTGCTTGAAAAATAGTAAAACATTTTCAAATAATGTGGAATTCATAGTTTTATTGTCGTTGAGAGATTTGCTTAAGTAAGAAGGTATTGGATTCGGAAAATATATATTTAGACCTAAATCGACTAAAAAGACCCATTATAGAGCCTGGTCATTACTAGATAATGGGCCGCGAGTCCGTGACTGGCCATTCTCTTTTCCTAAAGTCTGTTGTCTGATTCTGGTTTAACAGTCAAACTGGAAATTATTTGTGTAAAACCCAAAATGAATATTCCGGAAAACAAAATACACAGACACAACAAAAGTTACACAAACTGAAGCAAGATGCAAAAGAAGAACAAGACTAGGAACAGTGTAACAATAAAAATTAAATTCTTTTTGTCTACTTGTTTTAAGAAAAAAAATGGGCTCAGGAATTTTGGAAACTGGTTCGTGCTCGTTTGGGCTTTAGACAATGGCGTCTTATAAGGTCAAACTATCTGGATTCTCAATGATCTTTGCAAATGTTTGAAGAAACGCAGCCAAGTCAGCTCCATACACAATCCTATGATCAGCAGTCACATTCACCTACCAAGCCCAACAAACCCAAAGTATATGTTACAGAAATCTGAACAAGTTCCAAATCAAATAGATTCACCAAACTCATTAGGCATGTTCTCAAATAGGATCCATCAAACTTACCAGCATTTGGTTTTTGACACTGAAGAATCCATCTTTGTCAGCAACTACAGTTGGTTTTGACGCTCCAACAGCCATAATAGCACCCTAGAGATTTTGAGTATAATAAACAATATAAGTAACATTACTTGTAATCACTGTTCAAGAAGAGAGGTATTGAAGTTTTCTTTCATATACCTGTCCTGGCGGCAGAATAGCATCAAATCTATCCACCCCAAACATACCAAGATTCGATAAAGTGAAAGTTCCTGCATTCAATACATAACATCAACAATCCTTCTCATGTGTATAATAACAGACACCATCCTAAACCTAAACAAAATTATTAAAGGAGTGTACCAGAGTTGTATTCATGTGGTTGCAGTGTCTTGCTTCTAGCTTTCCCCACCAGCTCTTTCCATTTTTGAGATAACAAGTACAAATCCAACTACCCAAAAACCAAACATAACTCGCACATTACTAACTGTGTATGTTCAATCACAAACTAGCTACTTTCTAACAACTTCACTGTATTTGCTTACCTTATCAGCATCTTGTAGAACAGGCGTAATCAAACCACCATTAATAGCAACGGCCACAGCAACGTTAATGTTTGCATTGTAACTAAAACTCTTCCCATCTTTACAACTTGCGTTCACCACAAGATGCTGGGCTAAAGCCATCCCTGCAGCTTTAGCTAATAAAGCTGTCATTGTTACACCTTTTGGCTTCACCTGTAAACAACAAAAACAGTGATTAATCAAATATTTGCTTCATACAAACACAACAACAGAGAAATGTGAATTCACCTTCTCGTAAAGTGCATCAAGAGCATCAGTGTTCACAGGATAACCAACACGGAACGTAGGAACAGAGAGAGACTCAATCATGTTCTTAGATACTGCAGATTGCATTGTTGTGAATGGAACAATGCTTGAATCGGGTAATAGAGGAGGCAAAATGGTAGTGGTGGTAGCTTTAGCCGTTGTCGCCGTAGGTTGAGCTGGAGGAGGAGGCGGTGGTGCTACGGAGGACTTAGAAGGAGCAATTCCAGCTGCTGCTTCCACGTCAGCAGCTGTAATCCTACCGAATGGTCCAGTTCCTGAAATGGATTCAATATTAACCTTATGTTGTTTAGCGAGCTTCTTAGCGTACGGTGTCGCTACGGTTTTTCTCGGACCATCTGAAACAGCCGTCACCGGAGGTGGCTGAGAGATCGCCGGAGCAGGAGATGAAGTAACAGGAGGAGGAGATGGAACAACGGCTTGAGGAGGGGAAGAAGAAGATTTCGAAGCGGCTTTGGTTTTAGCTTCTTCGATTTCAGCTTTAGTTTCAGCTAATAATCCAATTGCAGCACCAACCGGAGCTGTTTCACCTTCTCCGACGACAATTGCGGCGAGATAACCATCGTAAAACGTTTCTACATCCATATCTGCTTTATCGGATTCAACAACGACAACACTCTCTCCCTTTGAGAGTTTCTCGCCTTCAGTTTTGATCCACGATACGATTTTACCTTCCGTCATGGTTGATGATAACGCCGGCATGAAAATTTCACGAATCTTTGATCGGACGGTCATTGAATGACGGTGAGAAGATGATGGAACCGAGGAGCGGAAGATGACGCGGCGGAGGGAAGGGATTGGTGTTGGGGAGACGGAGGAAGCGAATGAAATTGTGGATTTGGAATTGGTGAGTGAAGTTGTCGATAGGAAAGAAGATGAAGAAACCGCCATTGTTGAATGTCGATGAATTGGAGAAAGTGTGAGATCTGAGCGATTTAGAGAGAGTGAAGTGGACGGAGAAGACGAGGTCGAAGTTCGTTAAGCGTCTTCATCTACATTTGTAATTGTAAGTTGTACCAGTTCGAATTTTAATAACCGGTTAATTAACTAAACCGGTTAAGTTTGTCATTATCTCCGGTTTATGTAAAACCATATAGTAACAAAAGAAATTAGATTCTTCTCAATGATTAGGTAAGGTAACACAGCAAAACCAGTTTTCTTGTATCTTCTCTTCTCAACCTAAAAGAATCAGATTCCAAAAGCTTATTTTATAAGTAGTCTTTTATTGTCTTGACCAAAAACATATCATACAACATTGTTCTTTCGTCTCATGTCGGAAAAGGTTTTTTTTTTCCTATGAATTTTTTTTTTGGGATTTGTGATGAATTATTCTTTATTGGGTTATTTGGTGGTGAAATGCAGAAGCAATGTTGTGTTGTGATACGAATTAACTTGGATTGCAATGCTTGTTGTAGAAAAGTAAGGAGGATTATCATCAATATGAAAGGTTGGTATATTTTGGTTACATAAAAAAATATGTGGAGTGAAATAAGCGATTAGAATGGGATGAAAACAATTCTCTCTTGCTAAATTGAATTACTAAAATTATAAAATTGATTAATTTGGTTAAATAACTATTGATAATCTATGCGCATACATTTTTGTGTCATCTTCATAGAACAACTATTGAATACTACTAATACATGTTTTGGATACTTTGTATGAAGAAGTTGAAAAACACATGATCCATAAAAAAGAACGTCAGGTAATAGTTTGTGGTCGATTAAGACCGTCAGATGTTGCAGTAAAACTACAGAAGAAGATGAAACGAAGGGTTGAGATTCTCGAAGTTGAAGATCTCACCACCGACCATGGAGGAGGAGGAGGACAAGAGTACGAGCAACCATATGAACCGCCACACGAATATTCTCCAGAACCTGATCACATGACCACACCATTGTTGTGTTAGTTCTCTCTAAATCGTTTGTTTTCTATCCTCCATTGCGTAAATATTTGCAAAAAAAACTATTTGAAGAAAACAATTGTGTATAATTTACAGATATGTTTATATAACATATACATAATATATACTAGTATGTTTGATTATTTGGCGCATAAGAAAATGGTGCCAACATCAAATCAACAGATAACGAGAGATGTTTAGAAATGAGAAAATCCATCAAAGTTACAGTATGTGAAAAGAAGTAATTTTTTTTGTTTTGTTTGGATCAAAGTGACCCTATTCTATAAACGTGTCTCAAATAAAATGAAGGTTGGTTTTCCGTCCTGGGTTAAATTTATACAAATGGTTTTCCTTCTTGAGTTTTCCATCTTGGGTTAAACTTGTACAAGTGGTTTTCCTCCTTGAGTTTTTCGTCCTGGGTTAAACTTGTACAAGTGGTTTTCCTCCTTGAGTTTTCCGTCAAGGTTGCACAAATAGTTTTCTTCATTGAGTTTTTTGTCCTCAGCTATACAAATAGTTTTCCGTTTTGGATTAACCAACTTACATTGGTCTAGTGGTAAAAGAAACTGCACAAATGGGTTCAACGCGAGCTACTCTCACCATACCTACAGTTAAATACGAGAAAAGAAAATTATGCATAAGAAAGATTATGGGTCAAATAGAGATTATGGATCGAAGATCCAGAATTTCCGGATTATAAAAAAATTAAAAAAAAAAATACACACACATGCCACACGTGGCCAAAATACATAAAATAAACTTTTTAATATAAAGATGTTAGGAGTAAGAGCATGGTTATAGGTAGTAAATAAGGGTAAATATAAGAGATTTTTAATATTATAAAATTCTTATATTTACCCAAACCATATTTTGAGTATCTAAATTTAGAATTTTAGCACTCATATTTAGTGGGTAAATATAACATCTCTCTCTATCTCTCTCCTCTTTCTTTCTCTATTCATCAATCCCAATACAATTAATATTATAAAATTCATATATTACCCCAATCATATTTACTACCTATAACCATGCTCTAAGTCCATCGTGATTCTAACCAATTTTTTTTCGGAGAGCCCTTAACCCTAATTTCGATTTCGACGATCTCTGATGGCGAACGACAAGCAGATCGAATCTCACCACCGCAAGCACCACCGTTCATCTTCCTCCTCCGAAGAGACCGAAAAATCATCTAAGCGGCACAAACACCGTCACCACAAGCATCATCACCACAAGCATCGCCATCACCGTGATAAGAAGCGCGACGATGAAATTCTATCCACCGTCGATGAAACAGAGGTGAATATGGATGTTACTCCGGTGGCTCCGGCTCCGATTGGAGTTAGTAGCGGCTGTGAGGATGATGTTGAGGAAGGGGAGATTTTGGAAGAAGTTGATGTTTTGATGAAGGCGGCGGAATCCGATGGCGAGTCAGGCGAAATCAAATCCGTTCAGTCTCAAGATAGTGATCTGGTCTGTTCTAATCCCTCTTTTACGTCTCTCTTTTTGAGTTCTGGTTAATTTTAGTTTGATTGATTTGTTCATACGAAACTTGTTTTATAACTCAGTATCCAAACAACATTTATGGCTCTCTATATTAAGCTGAATTAATGATAAAGCTTTGGTCTTTGAGAGTTTTCTTTAGATAACCTGAGTGTTGCACTAGGCGTTCGTTCAATGGAGACTGATGGCTTTCCCTTGATTTGTAAGAACTGGTTTTATGTAGATGTTCTCTTCCCACTCTTTTTTTTTAATGTCTGTTAATGTGTTTTCTATCTCATATAGTTCTCTTCTGATGAGTGTTCTTAAAATCTTGTTGCAATGTTTGCAGCTTCCCCTTGGGAATAATGCGAGTCAACTCAGTCAAGGAGAAGAGGAGAGGTCTAATGGTGTTTTACCTCGTGAATCTGAAAGGGAAGTTGGTAAGAGAAGTTATGATAATGGCAGGAGCTCATATTCTCCGGGAAGCATTGAAGAGAAGCATAAGACTAGCAACGGGTCTCCATCAAACAGCAGGCAGTCTAACAAAGGTCGTACTCGGAGTAGATCTAACTCACATGATCGGGAGAGAGAAGTGTCAAGATCAAGGATTGATGAGTTTTCAATCAGAGAAAGAGACCATGATTCTACTAGGGATTATCGTCATGACAGAGTTGACTTAGGGAGGACTGAAGAAAAGTATTATCGACGTGAGCGGTATGAGGAAAATGAGAGACATTATGGTCGAGAAGTCATGGAAAGAGAAAGAAATAAGGATAGAGATATGGATAGGGAGGGCAGCATAAGAGATAGGGATTCAGAAGGAAGTAAGCGGAGAGAGAGAGATAGTGATCGGAGGAAGGAAAGAGAAAGAGAGAAAGGGAGGGAGATAGAGTCTGACCGTGACAGGCGAAAAGAGAAGGAACGAGAGCAAAGCATTGATAGGGATAGGAGAAGGGAGAGGAAAGATGACTATTTACGAGATAGAGACAATGAAAGAGGTAGGAGTAGAGATAGAACCAGGTATAACAGCAGAGAGAGGAAGAGAGAAACGGAAAGGGAGAGTGAAAAAGATAGGGAGAAAGGAAGGGACGTCCAGACTGATAGGGAGAAGTATAGAAGTAGTGATGTGGACTATGATGAGAGGAGGCATAGACAGTCTAGAGACTCAAGATATGATGCGGTTAATGACTTAGAAATGAGAAGGCCACATTCTCTGAAGTCCCATAATTCCAAGGGTGATAAGTCAGAAGAAACTTGGGGCAATGATAAAAGGTAATCTGTCAATAACCTGATCCTTGTGAATATACTGTTGTAGATAATAAATCTTTTGGGTATCTTGTTTGGTTCTTACTATTTTTTGATCAGGTTGCAAAATGAGAATGACCTAGATGATAATGACGAAGGGGTTATATGGAAATCTCCTGAGGATGAAGAAGAAGAGCTAAATAGAATTAAGGAGGAGAGCAGGAAGCGAATGGAAGCCATACTGGAGAAACATAAGAAGAAGCCCGAGCAGCAAACTGAACTTTCCTTTCAGGAAAAGGGGACAGGTAATTTTTCAATCTGTACTTTGATTTCTTCAAATATGGGATTTCTTATCTTGTTTGGAGTTAGTATAATTTCTTTGATGTGAAAGTTTGCATTTTGTGTACCAAAACAACCCCTTAGGTAAGAATGAGGCTGATTCTGGTATATGTGAACGACTTATCAGAAAAGTTGGAACTAGTTTCACTAGACTTCGTTGATTGATCTCACAACAATGTCTTTCTTCTTTATAACACTCTCCGGCATTCACTTGTAAAGACTTGTTTTAAGATTTTGAGCATCCCAATGATTTTCTATTTTTGTGTCAGATGTTGTTCAAGAAACTGGTGCTCCAGAGTCTGCTTCTTCTGCAGTTGTTGTAGCAGCTAATGTTAGTCAAGCCAAAACTAACTTGGACTTTGATGCTGATATTGCCAAGGCATCATTACTAGCTGGTGGGTCACCTACTTTGTTTGGAATTTCAGACTCAGAGAAGACTCCAGCTCCAGCAGGGCTTGGTGAAGGTAGCCCGAAGGTGCGTTAGCAAAGGAAACCTTGATTATTTCTTTGGTATTGGTGGTGGTGTGTGGTTGTGAGTAGTTTCTTGGTTTCATGTTTATAGTATCATTTTTATATGTATGTGATGATGTTTTTGATCTTTTATAATTTTATTTGTCCAGAGTGAAAGATCAGCTGACATGTTTCATGATGATATCTTTGGAGAGTCTCCAGCTGGTAATCGGAAAGTGGTATGTATTTAATTCAATTACTTGATATCTTTTTAGGTTTCTTTTATCACCATGAAGTTACTACTTTGATCCTCATAAAACCTTTTTCATAATGTTTTGAGGAAAATCTTTGTTTGCTCTTTGAAGGTTACTAATATGTTTACTGTCTCCTTATACTAAATCTTCTTCTTTTAGGGTCACATGCGAGGAAAAGGTGACGGTGTTCCCATGGTGAGGAGCGGGCTTCATGATAATTGGGATGATGCAGAGGGTTATTACAGTAAGTGTTTTTTTTTTTTTCCTGTATATATTCAGCTATGTTCCAACTAATTAAAATCAATCTATGGTTTAAATTCCTGACCACTTCATGTACCTCGTGTTTCTTTATTCTTTATAATTCCTGAAAGCATTTCTGTTTCTTTCATCTTAAAGATAGAGTGTCTTCTTCTTTTCAGGCTATCAGTTTGGCGAGCTACTTGATGGTAGATATGAAGTCATTGCTACTCATGGAAAAGGTGTCTTCTCTACTGTGGTTCGTGCAAAAGATTTGAAAGCTGGACCAGCTGAACCTGAAGAAGTGGCTATTAAAATTATTCGAAATAACGAGACAATGTAGGTGGTGCATTCTGTAGGCCCCAACTAATTCTTTGAATTCGTATGAGATAGCTAATTTATCATCTTAATGCTTTTGTTTCTGATTACTATTTCACCTTTTGTTTAGGCATAAAGCTGGCCAGATTGAGGTTCAGATATTGAAGAAGCTGGCAGGCGCTGACCCAGATGACAGGCGCCACTGCGTTCGTTTTCTTTCAAGCTTTAAGTACCGGAATCACCTTTGCTTGGTATTTGAGTCGCTTCATTTGAATCTTCGTGAGGTCTTGAAGAAGTTTGGTCGCAATATTGGTCTTAAACTCTCTGCTGTTAGGGCTTATTCAAAGCAGCTATTCATTGCCCTTAAACACCTGAAGAATTGTGGGGTTCTTCACTGCGATATAAAACCTGACAACATGCTGGTCAGTTACACTTTTCTGTGGTTTTTTCCTACTTGATTTTTCTAACTTTCTAACAGCTGGTCTTTTGATTTGTCCAGGTCAATGAGGGGAAAAACGTTTTAAAGCTTTGTGACTTTGGTAATGCAATGTTCGCTGGCAAAAACGAAGTTACACCTTATCTCGTTAGTCGCTTTTACAGATCTCCTGAAATCAGTAAGTTTCATCTGCCGTGAAAATCATTATATTTTTAGACTGTTAAGAGGGTCTTTCATTGATTATTGGTAAAGACTTTGTGATTGAAGTTTTTCTATTTTTTTCATGGCAGTTCTGGGGCTTGCCTATGACCATCCTTTGGATATATGGTCCGTTGGCTGCTGTCTGTATGAGCTTTATAGCGGAAAGGTACTTTTCCCTGGCGCCACAAACAATGATATGTTACGCCTTCATATGGAACTGAAAGGTCTCTTCCCAAAAAAGATGCTTCGCAAGGTAAGCATTAAAATAGATTGGGTTTTGTGTATGTCACCTGGTTTTTAATTTTTATCAGTATGTCGTCTCAAATGAAAACTTTCCTTAGAGAGAAAATGAAACTCCATATTATGGCGGAGATCTAGTTATAGGTTTAAGAGAAACAGTTTTTATGATATTTTAATGCTTGTGTTTCTCTGTTTAACAGGGAGCATTTATTGACCAGCACTTCGATCACGACCTGAACTTTTACGCTACTGAGGAGGACACTGTTAGTGGAAAGGTAACAAACTAATCCTTATATCTCTCTTGCACTGTGCAGTTTGAGTAATTAGTTATCTTTTTCTTTTCAGATGCTAAAGAGAATGATTGTAAACGTAAAGCCAAAAGATTTTGGTTCAATTATTAAAGGTTACCCTGGTGAGGATCCCAAGATGTTAGCTCATTTCAGGGATCTCTTGGACAAAATGTTCATCCTTGATCCCGAAAGGAGACTTACTGTGTCACAGGCATTAGCTCACCCATTCATCACTGGCAAGTGAAACCACATTGCCGTTTTCTCTCTTCCTCTGTTATATCAGGAAATGCTGTTGTCCTAGATATTTGTACATTACAGGTTCTAATCTTTTGAATTGTCTTTATCTTCCTTCTGCTGCCTGAGAGAGCTTTAGTTACAATGTCGACATGGGTGGAGTTCTCATTACTGGCGATTCTTAGGGGTATTTACTGGTTCTATTCTAAGAAAACCCGCTAATGGCAATTCTTTCTTTTTAGTCTTGTATAATCATTGCCGACTTTACTCATTGTGATAGTCTATGTTTGGAAACTTTTCATCTGAATAAGAAGAGGCCATTCTGAGTCATCTTTTTTAATTAAAGCTCTGTGAATATCATTTATGCTTCATCATCTTTGCTGGTCTTTCAAGGGCCTGATGTTGTTTTTCTCCAGGACATCTTACCACAATGCTTAGAGACACTCCTAACGTCTTTCAATGCTTTAGAGGCACACAGGAGAAGGTACAATGGTTGTTTATTGGGAGTTATGCGAAAGCAAAACGATAATTTCAGTGAACCTTTTGCATGTGTGTTGGTTTACAGTTTAAAATTGAATGAACTTGTGTTGCTTAAATAGGTTTTAGAATTAGTCCTTGTTCTTATGTGTTTGGGAATAAGGCATATGCAATTTCTTTTGTGATGGTTTGAGTTTTGCTTGAAATAGTTATTTTTTCTTATTTAGGTATTTCTTTTCACTTTTTCTTTTTTCTATTGTTCTTGTGTTTCTATGTTATCTGATTAATCGTATTATTGTCATGTCGGAGGGTTTGCTTGGAGGGGAGAGAGCTGCACAAAATAAGAAGTACCCAAGGTATTGAAATGAAATCATATCTCCTTGCTTTCTTTCCTTTTTCAATTAGGCTTACTTTTCGTTTTTTTGCTGTTTCATCTCTTTCCAATATGTTTCACTGATTATGACTTTTATCTATTTTAGGGTCTTCCTCTCTCCTCCTGCAAGTTTGGTAGTATCACGAGCTTTATGGCCAGTTTAAGTTGCTGGGGATGTTTTTCTTTCTTGTTCATGGTGCAGTAGAGGTCATTAGGTTTATGAACTTAGTTAATCGGTTCCTTTACACTATAGTTTTCTTTTTGAGCGCTAATTGGTTCCTTTACACTATAGTTTTCTTTTTGAGTGCTAAGTTTAGACTAACAAGAGAAAATAGTAGTTTAGTTGAACCTTTCTCATTGGATTTGTAAGCATTTTTCATTGTGTACGTATGTTCCTCTTGATTTCTCTCTTGGAAAGTTTTTATCTGCGTAGACTTTGCAAGTATATGCCGATTCGTTTTTTTCTTGCAGGTTAAGTGCATAGTGAAAAAGTTGTAGGTGTAGGGCTCATATATCTGTTTTGATAAGTTTTATTATGTTTTGTTTTGTTTGGATTTGTTGTCATGTTGAAGTCTCATTGTATCCGAAAAAGGAATAGATATGTGTCTCGTTGCAGGACATGATCTGGACGAATTGGGTCCAATGCACACATGACCTGGTCCGTAAACACCCACCATCAGATTTATTACCACCTGAGTCATCAAGAATTAGTCTGATTTTGAACCGATTAATAGTCAAAAAAAAAAAAAATACGGACCAGATTATGTGTGGATTTGACTCGATCCATCCATTCTTGTTCAGCGGAGTTTGTTTTTTTTGTACTGCCAATGGTTGATTCACTGTATAGAGAGTTATATTATTCATAAGCATATTTATGCATGATTTCGTGATAGATATAAAATTATATAGATATACCTGTCAATGAAAGTTAAAAGATTATTTTAATGTATTATGACTTTTTACTAGAAAGTGAAAAGACAGTATATAATTTAAACCATGTTTGAAATGTTAACAGCTTTTGATGATTTCATTTTTTTTCTGTTTTCTTGGGGCTAGACTTTGTTTGTTTTGTTGTGTTTCGGAGCACACTTTGGTAAATCCAAACATCACCGTAAATTATGATAAAGCTAGCTTTATAAGAGTGCATAATTTTAGTATGAGAAATTAATCTAATGGGATTGGATTAACAAGCAAGGGTTGGACACGATCAACAGTTTTGGCTTTGTTGGGACATCCATGATACATGCATTGCGACATGCGTGCCAGGTTCATTGCAGCTTCCACAAAACCTCGAGGAAGTAATGTAGCATTGCAAGCCGTTTTTGTTTCGTAGTTTATCTCAATATCAAGCATCTCCTTTATTTTTTTCTTCCACATATCTCTAGTGATCACTTCTTTCTCATTCTGTATGAATCATATTATAACTACAAGTAAGTCTTTAGTACTACTAAAAGAGGTAACAAAAAGGCAAAAATAAATACACAGAAATTATTTTTTTAACCATTGTAATTAAAAAAAATTCATAAGATAAAAGTGAAAATTAGGTGAAACCTTAATATTGATGAACATTAATAT
Organism: Cardamine occulta; assembly: GCA_028015245.1. Taxonomy (NCBI): domain Eukaryota; kingdom Viridiplantae; phylum Streptophyta; class Magnoliopsida; order Brassicales; family Brassicaceae; genus Cardamine; species Cardamine occulta. The sequence goes on along the minus strand of CM051379.1, from coordinate 5,216,649 downwards.
GTATAGAAGATATAAAAGAAACACAAACCATCTTATCTTGTTGAGTCTCTATTATTAACTCCGGTGAATCGGAAATATATGAGATCAGAGAAGAAGAACTCTCAGTGATGAAACAGAATCTTATTAACAGCCATAAGAGTTTGTTAATAATTCTTATTACTTTACACTCATATACTATATTAGTAATGGATCTAACTCACATCCAAAAGCTAGCTTAAGAGTGGAGAGTTGCCACATCACTTATATATTGCCCAAGAATCACAAATCCAACCGATGTGTATGACATTTGATACACCCCCTCACGCTCAAGATTGAACATCTGAAGCGTGAAGTTTGTGGGAATGGACATTCAAGGGTGGTCCACATTCGGAATTGGACCTGAGCTCTGATATCATATTAACTCTGGTGAATCGGAAATATATGAGATCGGAGAAGAAGAACTCTCAGAGATGAAATGGAATCTTATTAACTATTTCTCTCGTAAAAACAGTTCGTGAATTGGAGACATCGAGATGGATACCAAAGTCCATGATGAGATAAATTCACTAAAATTTACATCACAAAGAAAAAAGGCCCGTTGAAGCCCACTCAAGGAGAATGTAATTGGACGCTACGGACACGACATCGTTCAATACTCATCATAGAAAGGTAATACGCCGCCGTTTCAGCAAATTTCTCCGACTACGGTGGATAACGCATGAAAGAGGGAAAACGATGATTCTGATAACCTCACCGACGGTGACTTATCTCGGTCACCGCCTCCGCACTCCTCAAACCAAATCGCTGCAAATTCGCCGGAGTAGAGAAATCTTAACCTTCGATCGGTGCTGCAATCCATGGCAAACAATAAATCGCTTCAAATTACAAACACGAAACAGTTCCTTCTCTTGCTATGCTCGCCGGAAACTGGAAACAGCGACGGTTGAAGATGAAGATGAAGATGAAGATGATACTCTCCGGAGAATCGTTAGATATCTTCTGTGGACTACTGAAGCTGTGTACATACTATGGCTCTTTCTTCTCCCTTATGCTCCTGTACGTTTGATTACCTTCAAATTCTAAAGTTCCTAATTTTTGTTTCATTAGTGTTTAAATCATATTCATAGAATTGGATGACATTAATGAATCTTAATCTGAATAATTTTAGGAACAAGAACCATTTCAATTTCAATCTTCAACTTAGTATTGAGAATTTGATCTTGAATTTTGTAACAGGGAGATCCAGTTTGGGCAATTAGTTCAGAGACTGTGAATTCACTTTTGGGACTTTCTTTGAATTTCTTCTTTATCTTACCTCTTATAAACTCAGGTATGGTTCAGCTTCATGATTCTCTTATTGGGATTTGGTTTACCTGTTTTGATATCTGATGAAAGTTTCTTGCTTTTCTGGAATTTGTGACAGAACAGTTGGTTTTCATTTCTTACAAGCTCCTATTCTTCATCCGGTAAGTTACCATTTTAAGTTTAATAATAATTTTTTGTGCATTTAGTGAACGTTTCTGTCATTCTCTGATGAAAAATACTGAAATAATCAACAGATGGCTGAAGGATTATTCAACTTTGTAATAGCTTGGACACTTATGTTTGCTCCATTACTATACACAGACCGAAAGAGAGATCGATACAAAAGCTCTCTTGACATCTTATGGAGTCTCATGATGTTCCTAACAAACAGTAAACACAACTTGATTTTTATCTAATAATTTCAGTTTAGCAAACCCCTAAACTAGTTCTTTGGTTCTTTTGTTTTGCAACAGCGTTTCTAATCCCATACATGGCTTTACGACTCAATGAGGCTGACACTGATGATAAACCAACCAAAAGGTCTAAACTTGGTGAAGCAATGACCAATGGTGCGGCAATAGTTGGTCTAACCGGAGCTACGGTGTGTCTAATATCAGCATTGTGGTCTCTCTACGGTCGAGCAGATGGAGATTTTGGTGGAGTAATGGATAGGTGGCAGTATCTGATTGGTTATTTGGGATCCGAGAGACTAGCTTATGCCTTTATATGGGATATATGTCTATACACAATCTTTCAGCCATGGTTGATTGGAGAGAACTTGCAAAATGTGAAGAAGAGTAAGGTTGAGTTGGTGAAGTATCTTAGGTTTGTTCCTGTTTTTGGTTTGCTTGTATATCTTTTGTTTCTTAATCTTGACGATGAAGCAAGGTAATTAGTTCATTTATACTAAATAAATATTTATTTGTATTGATAATTTTTTCCTGCGTTTAAAATTAATACTTTTATGAATAAAGAAAAATTCAAACTTTAAAATTTTTGTGGTCAAATTCAACAAAGACTAGAAAATTATTTTCATCTGCTTTTCTATATCTCACACTTGAGGGTTGAGGGGAAAACGACAAAGATAAAAAGATAATGGGCCATTACTTTTTTTACCCACAAATATATTAGGCCCATTAAAAGAATCTTCTATATTCAAGGCCCAGTTCAATAGACGCTTGATGATACTCGTTGCTAAGGAAAAAGCTTCGAGAAATCTCTCTCTCTCTCTCTCTCTCTCTCTTTCTCAGTCTTCTTCGCGGTCTCTTTCTTCTGATCGGTAGACCGCTCGGAGAATTTGCAGCAGCCTCTGTGAAGGCTCCATAAAATTTGGTAAACCTTTGATCATTTCTGAAAATTGAAAGAATTGTCAAACGTATAGGAGAATCCGGATTCTAACTATTGTTTAGATCTCTTTCTTAGTATATGGAAATTAGTAGTCTCTAGGTCGAATTTAGTGTTTTCGTTGCCGAGAAAATTTTATGAAATTGAGCCGTAATTGTTTTTTTTTGAAATGATATAGATTATAGGAAGGGAAGCTAATTCTCGATTCTAGATAGGTTTGATTTGTGATGTTGTTTATTTTGTAGGATTACTGTAATTTGTTGGTGGAAAATTCAATATATTCGCTTAGTTTATGATTTTCTTGGAATTTTTACTTTTGTTTGAGATCTGTCTTAGATTCTTCTCTTGTTTACATTTGGATCATAATCAGCTTCAGAAATCAGAAATTGTGTGTTACGCTTTCTCTATAGCTTTTTGAACTATATCTTATGTATAATGTGTAAATCTTTGCCATAGCAAAATCATTTTCTGAAGAATTATGGTTCTTATTTTATTTTATTTTTTCATTGTACTTTATTCTGATTTTCTATGGTTTTTTTTTTGAAGGTGGGAATTAAGTTTTGAACAAGATGTCTATGATCGATGAGCCGTTGTACCCAATTGCTGTACTTATAGATGAGCTAAAAAACGCTGATATTCAGCTTAGACTGAATTCCATTAGAAGGCTTTCTACAATTGCTCGTGCGCTTGGAGAAGAGAGGACTAGAAAGGAGTTGATCCCTTTTCTTAGTGAAAACAATGACGATGATGATGAAGTGCTACTGGCAATGGCTGAAGAATTGGAAGTTTTTATTCCTTATGTTGGAGGTGTTGAGCATGCACATGTTCTGCTTCCACCTCTGGAAACTCTTTTGTCAGTTGAAGAAACTTGTGTGAGGGAGAAAGCTGTAGAGTCGCTTTGCAGAGTTGGTTCTCAGATGAGGGAAAGTGACTTGGTTGATCATTTCATACCATTAGATAAGGTTAGCCAGGGAGCAAAGATCGTGGCTTTTATTATATTCATCAGTTTCATATTTAATATTTGATGTCATTCGAGTGGTTTAATTAGATTTGTGAAGTTTACTATAAATCCAGGAAGTTCATTTTCTAGGGGCAATTAAAATCCGCTAGGTTGTCTATATTCGTAGAAACCAAAGTACATTACTTTTTCATTCTAGGAATTACTGAAGATCATGTCTTTTTTTTAACAGAGACTTGCAGCTGGTGAGTGGTTCACAGCCATCAGCTTGTAGGGTTTTTCATATTGCATACCTAAGCGCCCCAGATACGGTGAAAACCGAGTTAAGATCATTATTCAGCCAGCTCTGTCAAGATGATATGCCAATGGTGCGGAGAGCTGCAGCCACCAATCTGGGAAGATTTGCTGCTACAATTGAAGGAGCGCATTTGAAGACAGACGTTATGTCCATGTTTGAGGATCTTACTCAAGATGGTATTTTCTTATCTGATATGGTTTACTCTCTAGCTTTGCTTGTCAAGCATGTATTTGTCAAATTTTGGGCAAGTCTTGTTTTGCGGATGATGGATGGAAAAAGTAATGGCCAGCAGGAATCAATACATTGAACACTGAGAATTAGCTGAAGTTAAACATGAATATAGTTTTCTATTCGTTAATTTAATTATCTAACATTATTTTCATCTTATGGTTCTTCATTTCCATCCTGACTTTGATATCATATCAAGATTCTGTTAGATTATTGGCCATTGAGGGTTGTGCTGCTCTTGGGAAATTGTTGGAGCCCCAGGACTGTGTAGCACACATTCTTCCTGTGATTGTTAATTTCTCGCAGGTGATTGTCTGTAAATTAATTATATAGGCTTTTATGCTAATGATCCTTGAAAAAGCTACACTTATGAGATGCTTAATCTTTGTTATTGAGCAGGATAAGTCCTAGCGTGTGCGTTATATGATTGCAAATCAGCTCTATGAGTTTTGTGAAGGCCTGAGACCTGAACCTACTAGGTATGAACGTTATGGATAAACCTAATGCAGTATGTTTTTATAAAGTTCCTTATACCTATTGGATAGTATGCATTTCTAAATGAACATTAGACTACCCCTTCAAAGTTATGAGATAGTTGGAAGTTTCATGTTTATTGATCCATCTTGATGATGCCCTTAATTTCTTCTTGATACTATTTATTTACTGTGCTTTCTATAAGAACGGAACTGGTGCCTGCATATGTGCGTCTGTTGCGTGATAATGAGGCTGAAGTACGTATAGCAGCTGCCAGAAAAGTTACTAAGTTTTGTAGAATCCTAAACCCTGAACCTGCTATCCAGCACATTCTCCCCTGTGTTAAGGTACATGCTTAGGACAACTCAATACTGTTATCAAGTTCGTTACAGAGAATCAATATGTAGTAATTGTTGCTTATTACTGATAGTTCCTTTAATTCTACCTGTAGGAGCTATCATCAGACTCTTCTCAGCATGTCAGATCTGCATTGGCCTCAGTTATAATGGGAATGACTCCCGTGTTGGGTAAGGTAAGAGAGTTTGCAAACATAGATGTATAAGTTCTACAGTGATATTTGATATTCATAATGCACAATTCAAGTTTAGCATCTTAATGATATGTAATATATCTTCATTTTCATTTCCATCTTTGTAAATAAATATTCTTTTGTTGTTTATGCCTAGAAGTGCCCGTAACTGTGATCAATTGTACGAAATTGAAGTCGGTTTCTTATACAAGATATTTTGGTGGGATTGTGTATGTTACCCATAACATTGATTTTTCATTGCAGGATGCAACAATAGAGCATCTCCTTCCAATCTTTCTTTCACTATTGAAAGATGAGTTTCCTGATGTACGGTTGAACATTATCAGCAAACTTGACCAAGTGAATCAGGTTTGTTATAACCAAATTACCCAATTTTATCCATCCAATTTTAGTTGATGATGTCAATATTCTATATGTGGCAGGTTATTGGGATTGATCTACTATCACAATCCTTGTTACCAGCAATTGTGGAACTTGCTGAAGATAGACACTGGAGAGTAAGACTTGCTATAATTGAGTATATCCCTTTGTTGGCAAGTCAGTTAGGTGTTGGCTTTTTTTATGATAAGCTTGGTGCTCTTTGCATGCAATGGTTACAAGACAAGGTTTTACTCTCTCTCTCTCTCTACTGGGAAAGATCAGATTAAACAACAAATCTTTTCGTATAAATACTAAAGTAAGGGTATCGTTAGGTTCACTCAATCTGGGATGCTGCTGCAAACAATCTCAAGCGCCTGGCTGAAGAATTTGGTCCTGAATGGGCAATGCAGCATATAGTTCATCAGGTTTGTCTAGTAGAATCTTTCCGATGTTAAAAAAAAAAACAGTGTTTGTGTTCCAAGATTCAATTAATCGTTTTTTTTCCCAGTAATCTGCAGGTTCTTGAGATGATTAGTAACCCTCATTATCTATACTGAATGACCATATTGCGTGCGGTTTCTCTTCTTGCACCAGTAATGGGGTCAGAGATCACATGCTCTAAGCACTTACCTGTAGTAATGACTGCATCTAAAGACAGGCAAGTTCACACACTACAATTGTTAAGACTCAAATCATTTTAACATTTTTAAAGTACATAACCAAGTCTTCCATTACTACAGAGTTCCAAACATCAAATTCAATGTCGCGAAAGTGCTTCAATCCCTCGTTCCAATAGTCGATCAATCCGTAAGTGCATCGAAAATTCCATTTGGTTCACTCAAAAACTATGTTTTGATATTTGGTTTTGTGGTTGAAAAAAAAAGGTTGTAGAGAAAACGATACGTCCTGGGCTCGTGGAGCTAAGCGAGGATCCAGATGTTGATGTTAGGTTTTTCGCAAACCAAGCTCTTCAATCTATTGACAATGTGATGATGTCTAGCTAAAAAAAAAAAAATCTATTTTGATATTAGATATTGTCTATCTCTGCTTAAAATCGTGATTTATTTTGATGCAAAACCAAATCTCAAGACTTTGTAACGTAGTAAGTAGATTCTTGTCTTGTCTTCTGTTTTGTAATACACGCAAACTAGAGAGTGACTCAGAACGTAATTTGTCCATTATCTTTTGCTACTAATGCGTTTAAATTCTATGTTGATAACTTCTCGTTTACTTCTTTTACGGACATTTTTTGCAGATATTAATCAAATTTTGAAAGCATTGGACATAGGCAAAAACAAGTTAAACCAACAGTTCACATCTGTTGTTTTCAGCCATAGACATGAGCAAAAAAGTGTAGTACATAATCTTGTGAACAGTCAACGAACTTACATAAACATGCTATGATGCAAAAAAGGGGTTAATGGACACAGTCAGTACCTCTATCTGCGATGCGTCTTTTCGATGCGCCTCATTCAAGGAGTGCATATGTATCAATAGCGCTGTACAAAAAATTTTCTTCAAGATCCCTTGGAAATAAGAATCACACAACCCCTTCCTCTACTCCATTAAAGTAATGGGCTTCTTCTGCTTGTCATCAGAAGATCTAAAAGAGTCATCTTTAGGTAACAAGTCTGAAACTTTGTCGTATTCTCAGAAGATATTCACTTAGCAGTCTTCTCCCAGGACGAGGTAGTTCAAAAAAGATGAGATAACTCCCACTCTACTTTTGCTTGAAACCACGGACATGCATAACTCAAATAAGTTATGTCGGCGCTGATGTATGTAAAATACAGAACGATTCAACGAATCACCAAAGATATTTAGGGGATGTATTGAAATGAATATTTGGAGATATTTGAGTTTAAATGACAAATCATGTGTTATTGAAATATGAATTTTGAAATATCTTTTAAAATCCAGTGTTATTGGATTAATAATTTTAAATTATACACTCAAATGCACTATTGTTAAAAATATTATTAAGATTTGATTTAAAAGTTTCATATGAGATTTGAGGGGAGTTCTTAGTTAAAAATACAAAGATCCAAATCTCATGGTTTTATGTGAGATATCAGAAAATTTAATAACAAAATTTCTAATTCACCAAAATTTCAACAAATCATCTCAAAACTCATTAAAACTTAAATCTCTCCAAATATTCAGTTCAATACACCCTCCTTATATTTTTGTCAAAGAGTTGTTGTAATTTTGAAATAACAATGAAGACTCAAAATGGACTGAATTAACAACTTGATAGATATGTTCAATGTAAATAGTTACACACTAATTCTTGCAAGTTAAACTAAAGTCAAAACTCATATTTGAATACAAATAGAAATTCAAATGTGTATTTATTAGTTTTTGATTTGTTAAAGGGTTTTCAAAAATGTATGTTTATTTAGTAGACAAACTTTTAATTGCGTCTAATATTTCTTATTTTATTCAATGTAAATAAGCGATCAGAATCATTTATATTATTCTTGATGTTTCACTTTATTTGTTGTTTAAGGGTTTTCACACTATTCAAGAAAAAAATAAAATTCTCTATTTTATCCGTCATTAATATACCAAATAATTTTTTTTATTGGTTATTACATTAAATAGTAAGGGTAAAAATATGAATTTTTATCAAAAAAGTTACATTAAAAAATTAAAACAACACATTTTTGTAACAAACAAAAACCATAAAACTACAAATAAACTGAAACAGAGGGAGTAATTAATTATTTTAGCACCATTTATATTCATTTCATTAACACACTGAATTCATACAATCAACACTAAGATTTTAATTTAGTAAACTTAAATTTCGAAAGGCCATTCTCATTGCCGCGTGGATGGCTCCACTGCCATGCAACATTCTAAATTTTTAAATATTTGCTCGATTTATTCTCAAATTTTAAGATCACTTTACATACCTTTTTTTTTCCAGAGATTTCGTTGTGTAGTTGCAATCAAACAGAGTCATTTACTCATTTATTTTGTTTTGTTGCACCAGCCACAATTTTTGGTTAATGGTTACATAATTTACATTATATCACTCAAAACAATTCCCACCCTTAACAAAAAAAAATTGTTTGATCTCAATAACAAAAACTTAGGAGAGATTTGAAAAACGGAGAAAATATTGTGATGCATATTCACAATGGATTCCCGTTTTGTTTATTTGACAACGTAAAAGTGATACTTATTTGGAAAATAAAATAAAGTAGCTAGTATCCAAAAAGCACGAGTGAAAATTTTCCATGGCTGGAGAGTAGTGCGTGATATTTGGAATGGCAGTTTCTGATGGCGTGATCATTGCAGCAACCATCCAAGCAACAAGCCCTTGAGATGAAGTTTGTTTTAACTTGCGATTTATTTTATTTTATTTTATTTTATTTTAGTTACAAAAATAAATATAGAAAGAGTTGAAATAATTAAATGGTAAGTGTATCCACCACTCCACGTGAAATTTGATCGATTTAATAATTTATACTTTGAAGGGGTGTTGTCATATGATCTTTCTACAACTCTTTCTTTTGTATATATACGTGCAAGTGGAACCCATAATATTACGTCTTCTTAAGTTTATAACGTTATGTAAATGGGAGATAATGTGAGTTTATCAAATTTAAGCTACAATTAATTTAAGCATGTTGATCACTATTATAATGGACGTGCAGACAGAATTATGATCATTTAGTCATAACAATCATTTATAGATTATGTTTCATATCCTGTACGATCCGGTCTAGAAATTAGGGATAATGCTTTGGATTTTGGTTGCTTTATTTCGATTTTAATATGTTTGGTTCAGTTAGTTTATCAAATCAAGTTGATGTTCCGGCGATTGTAAATTCATTCTGTTGTTTGATGCCTGTGATTAATTTTTCACTATATGTTGATCGTGATTTATTTTATTTTGTTGATAGAAGAATGTAAAATATTACATGTAATGTCATTGGTCAATTTGTGACTTCTTTTTATTTGACCGGTATAAAATACTAAGAATTTATTTAAAATCTTAAAGACAAAAAACTTATAACATTTATTAGAAATTTAGAATCAAGTTCTTATGTAAACCAGAGAATGAACGATTTTTGTTAAAAAATCTCGTGATTTACATATCTCTTCCTGTTTAGTAGGACCACCAAGTAAGAAACTACGTGACGTGACTAAAGTTAAGAAACAGTTTCGCGCAAAAACACGTGTAGACTCAAGACTGCTTAGTAAGCACTCACATGCACGTCAATGATACATCAAAATATACCTTATATATTCTTATAAAAAGTTATACTATAGTGGCTACGTTAAATCACAATCATGTATACCATAATATGTTTTCATGCCATATATTCACAATTCATATGATATAACTTTGTTTTGATAATCATATCAAAATATTGTTCGTTTTTAGGTTTATTGGATCGAAGATTCAAATCAAACTTCATAGGTGAATCAGAAGTCACGCTATGTTTGGAACTCTTCGATCCAGTTCTTGTATATAAATTACTTTAAGTTAGCATGTGGTTTGAAGTTTGGGTTCTACAAGCTTCTTGGGTTTTTGTATTTTTTTTTTTGGGTCATGGAAAATATTTACCAAACAAAAAAAAAATTTTATCCCATTTATTTGTAAACAAATTTCATTTATGAAATTCAGACTAGTCGGAAAACTACATATAAATCCGAAATAAATTTCTAGAAAATTGTAAATTAGAATTTTATATCAAGCCCCACATTAAGTATACTTATATGCTCAATTCGTCTTGTGTGATACTAATTCAATTAAATAAAAAATGTTGGAGGTTAGAGCATATATTTTCCAACCACCAAGACAAATAAAAGGCACCTTAGTTAAAATTCTTATTTCCTTTTTTTTTTTTTTTGATAAATTGTTATTTCCTACCAAACACGCATATACATACACATGTATGTAACTTTGCTTTGTCTATTTAAGTAGTAGATCTACTAGCTCGTTTTTCTATATATAATAAGTTCTTCCAAAGATTTATTCAAATAAGGAAAAAGAAGTATGTTGCCTTTCATTCAAATTCCACGAAAGAGAGCGAGAAAAAAACAAGTATGGAAAGAATCGGATCGTAATACCTTGGTAAAATATATATATCCTCACAGTTGATTAAATATTTTTTTTATTTTATATACGTTTAATTAATTTTATCTTTTGCTCGAATAAATATATATATCTGTTATGAATTGATTAGTCTTAGCTTTTTAAATAATTTTTTTGATTAGTATTGTAGTTGTAAATTTGCAATCAATAATCATTATTGATATTAGGGTTTAAGATTTTTTAATATAATCAGAAAATTTAGACCTATATATATATATATATATATAACGTCTGCGATACGTCATGTTAACTATGATTTACAGTAAAACTTGCACTCGGGTTTGTGCTGATGCACACCTTATTTTCATGCGCATAAATGTATTAACGATATTTTTTTTCTTTTGTTAAGTAACAGTAACAATATTTTGAGTAGTAGTAACTAGTAACACACACAAAAAATCTGTTATGAAAATAAGAAATATAAATACTTATCACAATAAATTAACATCAGATCTTGGTGTTAGAAAATCTTCCTTTCTTTTTCTTTTTCCTTTTAGTGGGTCAAAATGTTAAATAATCGTCCAAAAAAAAACCAATTTCATATAACTTCTTCTGGTCACTATTTTTTTTGTAAGAAGTAGACACTTTAGCTATTAACATGCATTAATAGAAGTTTTTTCTATCGAGTTATTTAGGATTTTCTTTACGTTACATAATATTTGGTCAATTTAAACATAAATATTTACACGAACGACATAGTTACTACCTTTTTAGTAACGAACATACATGTGGGGATATTTATAAAATGATTTGTTTGATATTTCAATTTAAGATATAATTTAGTTGTAACATGTATATTTTATAAACTAATCAAAACATTTATAACATTTTGATTAGAGGTGTTAAATCGGATTTAGATTCGGTTTTACTTTGGATTATTTCAGTAAACAATTTAGGCATACATATTTTGAAACAGAAAACCCGTAGTCTAGTATGTATCCAAAATCTTCCACCTCATAACCATTTTTTTTAAAATTAATAATTATCTGTTCGACAATTTTAACCCAAAAAACCTTATACGGTCGACAATGTTTATTGTAGAAATTTGAGTAAGAGTTTTAAACGGGATACATGTATTTCTCGTTTGAATATTAATTTTTATAAAACTAATAAAATTATTAAAAAAATCTTTAAATGTTTTCAAAAATTACCCAAAATTCTTTAAATATATGTCTCGATCTGAATTCTAACTCATCATATAGTCAATTCTTACCAAAATTAGTGAACATTTGAAAAGTGAATTTATCTACCTAAAGTGAATTTAGTGAAAATTCTTACCAACCGTTACACAAATTTTTTGCCTTATTTTTTAATCAAAATTTTTTTGAGTAATATTTTTGTTATCTAAATTATTTGTTCATGTCCCATACCCACAATTGTCCGTTCCATTACCTGAAATATAGTCACCTTTATAATATCATCTTGATTCTTTTGAATAAAGATTTTAGAGTAATCAAAATTTAATCATGATTTTTGGTAATATATGTAGTTAGTAAAATAAATTGCTTAAAAAACTGGTATAATTTAGAAAAACAAATCATATACATATGAATATAGATTTAATGTATTTTTTCTTGGGAAATTTATGTTTTTTTTGTTTCTGGTCAAAAAGAACATTTATGTTAAATATTATTAACAATTATATTATTTGAAATTAAATATTTAAAATATCTTTATTTATTATATTCCATAAAATTATTGATTTTGTACAACAGTTACTGGTTTAACTAAAAAAACCAGATTAAATTAATAAACTATTAAATTTGGACGCCTAATAAGGCAATGTTGTTTTTCATTCGGATTTATAATCATTTTGACTCTTTTTATAATATAATTTAGAACCATTGTTCAAATTTTTAACTGATGTGAGACTTTGTACATATTTTTTCTTCATCGATTGAGTAATATATATCCGTTTATTAAAATTTGATTTACAACATATGCATAAATATATATATATATATATTTATTTATTTATTACTTATAAGTATTATATATTATCAAAATAATTTAAAAATAAGATAAAACAAAGATGATAGAAGAATCATAATTTTAAATCTTAACAAAATCTTTAAAATATAATGACTTAAAATAAATAATATGGTATAATTAGATATGAAATCTTAGTTAGTTTTAATTTTTGATTGGTTGAAATTTTCTTTTTTAAAATCTATTTAATTTTCGCCCATAATTAATAAGGGAGAAAAAGTGAGTTTAGTTTTTTAAAAACTAATAATTATTTAAAATAATTTTTTATGATTTTTGGTTTAATTATATTAATTTTGTGATTACTGTTATATTCTTAATGATTTTATTTAAAAAAACTAAAAACCAATGGCATTACATGTAATATTTAAAAACTTAAATGTTACATTCTAATAGTGATTCCCCTTTAATAGTATAAATATATTATTATTTTTTATGAAAAGGAGGTGATCACTATATTAAGATATCAGAACTTAACATCTTATATAAATACAATATCAGAACTCAATAGAGCCTCGACCTACACTAGTATGGTTTGGTTAATTAGAAGATAGTGAAATGGTATAAGTACATACATAAGTGAACTTAGCTGATACAAACCTATATGGTAGCATCCAAATTTTTAAATTCGGCAGTTCGCACTATAAAAATATTAAATATCCTTAGCATTAGAAGATATCGTCAGTATTAACTAAAATAAAGTTGTATCAAATGCTTTTCATATGTCTAAATAGTTGTGTGTGTTCTTTTTATTTTGCAGGTTACAATTACTCTCCATGGAATACTCATTTGAGCAAGATGTTGGCATGAAATTGCAGTGGTGAAGGACGAGCTGAACCTATATTGATACTGCCTCGACCTCGATCCTTCACCTCGTTATTAGAAACATAGTCTGAATTTTATTGTCGACTATGTATAATATTAATTTATACTATATAATGAATGCAGATCTAAAAAATTGGTTTTTGTATTTTCATTCATTTAGAGTATTGGTTTTCTAAAATAGATATGTTATATGTATTAGTCTATGTATGAACTTTTCATTAAAAGTTGGAATGTACAAACAACTTTTTAAATAAATAAATATTTCCGGCAATTGCCATTCTTTTGTGAATTGCAGACTCTATGTAAGTGGACAATGCCAAATAAAACATACTATTTTTGGTGTATTGACAACCAAAATTTATTTGATTTTTTTGTACCATGCACCATCATAACGTATTATCATCCAAGATTGTCGGCAAAACGTGAAATACTCTCTAAACATTATATTATCTAGGTGGTTGTTTTTATTTCATGTATTTCACTATTTCCAGTCACTAAAATCAATTTTTAAATTTTAGATTTTCAAAAACATTTAACTTTTTTGGGAATCTATATATAGTATGAAGTTAAAACCGGGCTTGGTCCATTTTCGGATACTTCGGGCTCTTTAGCCCAAATCGTGCGCAAACACTCAACGTTGAAATAATGAGATTCCATCCTATCTTCTGTTTTTTTTTTATGCTCGAATTCAAAAATGATTTTTTTTTGCAGAAGTAATAAATTATACTTATAAACAATATACAATTTTGTTATTCTATGTGAAATAATGAAAAATGCCGTGGCCACTAGGAAAATAGTACAGAAATGTCTAATAATAATATCATATCACTCAGTATTATATTCTTACAGTTACAGCTGTAACCATTTACATCGTTAAATTTATTATTAGTTTGTAGTATTAATAAAGAAAACATGTAATATTGAAAATTTTGTTTCCCTTTCGACCTAATCATCTTCGTGGATAGAAGAAAGTATCCTTGAAAGTTTTATTCAATATTTCACTCCTATAAGACTAATATACAATGTCAAACTTGGTTGATCAATCCTAATCTCATTCGACAGAAGATTAAAACAAGATCAGCACGTACTTTAATTAATATTGTTCACATCATATATATGTTTAGGAACAAATGTTGATAAATTTGGAAGGAACTAACATTAAACAATTACTAATTAGGTCTACTCGAATATCCTACATGGATATAATAATATTAGTTAATCTAAGAAGTAAAGACCAAAAAAAAAGCATTTGTTGTTTAATTATTTGTTTATTTCCCATGTTTTGCTCTCATAATGGTCCTAAAGTAAGTATCAAGAGCTGTTTAGGCTTTTAATGACTGCGAAAGGTCACATATAAGATCCTGCTTTTAATTGCTTAACCCATCCCAATCTATTAATTTATCATATCTCTTAAGGAAACCCTAATCCGATTCCTGCTCTTTTGGATATATCGTCAAATTATTATATTGTTAAGCATTAATAAATCTATAGAATCAAGTATTTAAAAATATTGTATTAGTATTAAAGATTTGAAATAGACCAAACCGCCAGTTGGGGAACGCGAATAGCGTTTCTCTAAGTTCAAGTTTCCCAATGCTCTTCGCATTTCAATACAAAAGAAGTATAGCAATGAAGAATAATTGAATAAGAAGAGATGCGAACTTTTTATCCAAAGTGCTTGTGGTGTAGTGGTTGAGCATAGGATCCATCCAAAGAATTGTGCATTATTAGGGAAATGATTATATTTACCTTGTTCTGATTTCCACTCCACATGTATTTACAAGCCTAGATCTTAGCGGATATAACAAAAAAATTAGAAAAGAATACGTGAACACTTTTTTTTTTTTTCAATTGATGATTAAAGCTTTTGAAAAGCTTTCTAAGGGTCTAATCATCTGAAATTTCTAACAGTTTAATTCAACTTTTTTTTTTGGTTAAAAATTAACAGTTTCAACTTACAAAGAAAGATAAACATTTAAGTCTGAGACTCCATAGATTTTTTCAAATCTTCTTTAACAATATACATCTGATCACCGCTTGGAGAAAGTAGAAGCCGAGGTCTTCACGCAGTCATTAGGACAAGTATTTCCTCCTTCGCTTTGGTCTAGTTCTTCATACCTAGATTTGTTTTGTAAAATAGGGAAGAATGTGAACAGTACAACAAACTTAGTAATGGTTTAAATTTTTTAATTATTAATACTATAAAAAATTGATATTTCAAATTGTTTGTTTAATATTAGACAACTTTCCCCTAAATAATATTATTTGACAATTCAAACATACTATAATGTTAAAAGTGTAAACAACATAATATGTAATTAACTTTATAAAAAAAACTGCTATATATATCTACTATTTAAACAAATGAAAACCATCGAATTTCATATAATTTTACTATAAGTTTTAGTTAAATTTTGATAATTTTTATTATATTTATCTTTTTACGGCAATTTTATCAAATTTGTTATATTTTTAATATTAGTACGTTTACATCATAAACCAAAATTTTTAAAAATCCAAAATCTCTGAGGGGATGTGCATTCAACCATATATTTTAAATGATTTAATTTTAATAGGTTTTTAGATGATTTAGATGAAATTGTTATGATTTATTATAAGATCCTCCTAAATTCTACTTAAAATCATGTGATATAAATGCTTGTATTGTTAAACTAAGTTAGTCCTCTAAAAAAAACTAAATAAATCCTCTAAAACACCATCAAAGCATCAGAAAACTAATGCCACCGTTTTCTTTATGAACATGAACACCACCTAATAAACAACAATTGAGAGTAAAGAAAAACAATAATTGTTAAAGAAAATAGGAAACAAATCAGGAGATAGGGGTCTAGTAATGAGTTTGAATGGTCAACAATTTTCAGGTGGCTCTAGGCCATGTTTGTAATCCCCCACTAAGTAAGTAAGGATCCTCATTTTTTGTTTTTTTTTGGGGTCAAAGTAAAGGCAACAAATAAAGAATAATATTACTTTTTTGGATAAAATATAAAAAATATATAATACATTCTACGAGAAGGAGCCCAACGTGCACATATGTATTCATATCCAAGCAACAAGAGGATAAAGTTTGAACTGGAAGAGAGTTGTAGTATATTTTATTGTCTTAAGGAAATTTGCAGATTATGCTCTTCAGATTCCGGCATATTCTTTACATGAATAATCTCATTTAATAAATGTCTTCCGAGTTGTGAGTCTTTTTGTATGCATGGCATAAGATATTTGATATTTTTTTTTCTAATTTACATCTTATTTTTCCTAAATGTCTTCTGTATCTTAATTATAAGTTTATAACTTTTGTAACCAAGATTATGTCTTCTTGCGTTTTTATAAACACAAATTTAGGACGAAAGTATATTTGAGTTTGTTAGTGACATTTATTTTGGCGGCTGAAGTTTTCTAAAACTATGTTGATAATAATATATAAATATCAATTTATACTATTCTTCTTTATCAAAAAAAAAAAATTAATACGATTCTTATTGCCGGGTTTAATGGATGGACGAAATTTGTATCATTATGTTAAAAATCTGGAAGAATCAAAACAATGTGGTCAATTAATACATTCATTATCAGATGCATTAGTTTCATCATTTAAAATTTTCATATATAGTAAAACCTCTATAAATTAATAATATTGAAACTAATATATTTTTATGATATTTTATTAATTTATCGAGGTTATTAATTTATAAACGTGATATTTGGATCAAAATAATAATTTGTGACCGAAAAATTATTAATTTAGCAAAATATGAATGAATCGAGTATTAATTTATAGAAGTTTAACTGTATCTAGAATTTTCTTTGGTTAAATGGTTAACGGCCCACTTATGCAGTTTTACCTAAGTTCAACTCCAAAGATATTTGATCATATTATCCCCGGCTATTAAAAGAACAACCATGACAGTAAAAGAAATAGATCGTACTAAATTACCAATGTGAAAAGAGCAGCCAAAATAAATTTATGAATCCTATGTAGTACTAATATATAGAGTCTCGCTCCAAACATCTATATATACATACATTATTTCATCAAAATATCAATGTCTATGACTTCTTTTTCCTTAAATTATTTAACCAAAAAGAATTAATAAAAAAAGAATTATGATACTTTTCCATCTTTCGTCTTTGTACGAGTAGAAGAAGACATCGCTGGTGAGCTACACCGAATCATTCCTTTGTTAGAGCTTCTTGATCTATCTTCCAAAAACGTCCGACCAAAATTGGAATGACTCGGCCACTCCGAGGGCAACGGACTAACCATAGGCCCATAAATCCCGGTGGTGGTCTCACCCGATGCGACGGCGTTGGCTGTGGAGTTGTTAGTCTGTGGGATCCATATTCCACCGACGACCACGAAATGTTGCTTTTGAGAGTTTCTGTTGTTAGCAATTGTTTGGCTTGGCCGTTTCGTATGCAGCCTATATTTCTGTTTATTATCCAAGAAAAAAATGAAACGATAAATACTTTTTATTGTGTTGCCAAAAATAAGAATTCTTTTTATTTATAATAAATTAGATATCAAGATTTTGGATGAAAAAGGGTTTATTCCGACAAACTTTTACTGTACTCTCCAAAATTCACGTGCACAAAAGTGTCTTAATATGGCATAAAACATACTTTTAATTCTTTTCCCAATTATGGATTTTTTTTTTTTTCATGTTGTATGATTTACTAACCTGTAAATGACTTTTGACTTCATCGTTGGTTAATCCATCAATCTTCATTAGCTCTCTTATCTGTTTTGGCGTAGCCACTTCAAAATTACATTTAAAAAAAAACATTGTTAATAATTAATTAAAACTCACGACAAGTACGTAAAATGTTAAATAAAATCAAGAAACGCGATGAAAAAAAAAAATCAAGAAACGCACCATGAGGACCACCAAGTTGTTTAAGAGCATTCAAGAAGCGTCTGTGCAACTCCTGTGACCAACACCGCCTCAGCTTTCTCTGCCCTCTTCCGCCGCCGCCACCGTCTTTCTCTGCCTCCTTCTTCTGTCCACCGCCACTGCTAATAGTCGCCGGAGATTTTATGTCGTCGTTCTTCCCGTTGTTCATTTCATAACATGGCGACTGATGACAAGACGCTGCTCCATTAGTTCCTTTGATCACCTCTACCACTGTTTCTGTCTCTTGTTGTGACTGATCCTGAAAATGCAAAACTCTTTAAACTTAAGATTTTTGCTTTATTAATTAATGTAGGCAATATTTTTGTTTGCTTTGAAAAGTCAAAATATTGTGTTTATCAGTTTTATGTACCTTCAAAGACATAATCTGTCAATTTAGTTTATCAAACAACTTTCAAATTGTACTAAATGCACATTATAACAAAATATATCAAGATTCAACCCCTTAATTAGTATCTTACCGATTTATTAGAAAGAAGTGCGTCGGATTGGTTCCAGAGTTGAACAGACTTGAGCCATTCAGATTTCATGTTCTTGTCATCAAAATCTATGTTGGTTTCATAAGATTCGTGTTCATCATCATCTTCTTCTTCTTCATCATCTTTGTCATCTACCTCTTCTATGGAGGTCGAAGTGTGTTTTATGGGTATGAACAGATCCAAGACTCGCCCACATTTTCCGGTGGTGTGCTCCGAGCACTCAGATTGTCCGTACAAGTTCTCCGTCGTTGTCCCTGATATCTCCCTCTTATATGCCTCAATGGCTAAAGTCCGATCCCCAATCCATAAAAAAGTTAAATCATTAGATCTAACATTGATCCATATACTTAGATGTCATAAATATTTTAAATCAAGAAAAATCAAACTCTTATTCAAAATTTTATATTTAATCAAATATAAACTGACCGATTCATACACATTCAAAATTTCTTTTAGAAAATATAATCTTCAAATTGAGGATATGTATAGACCTTGAAATTTGTTCATAAATTTACATATAGATGCATATATAATTAGATTTATACCTTGAGTAACGAGCTCTAAGCAAAGAGGAAGCTCACGTTGGAAGACATTGATCTTGCGGCGTTCTTCTTCAAGAGCTTCGATGTACACACACCATCTTTCACGTTTCTGGTGATAATTCTTCATATTGCTTAAGTTCTTAATCATGGTGGTTTTTAGGACTAATCAATTTTTATTTTATTTTATTTTGGATAAATAATTATAACTATACAGTTAAGCAAGAAGATGGGTTATGTCTCTTTATAAAGACAACATATATATGGCTCTATAGGGTTTCTCAAGGATCATTATTTTGAGAGGAGAAGTCGGGCCGTCGCATTACAAGGCGAATCTTGCTTTTGTTTATATAATATGTATATCCCTTGATGGCTTTGATCCCCCAAATTCTTATAATATATGATTGCCAAATTAAAATAGAACATATTTTTGTTTCTTGTTCTGAATTATAGTAGTATTTGATAGGGAGCGGTGAATATTCGCCGATGTTATTCCAAGATTTTTTTGGAGGAGCAACTTTATAAGATCAATTTGGGTATTATCCAGCCAAGGGTGGGGTTCTCACTTATAGTCTTAAACATGTCTATATTTTTTGTTGTATTATATGGAGGGTTTGTTATGTTAAGAATTAATACCACATTTGAAATAAGGGACGTGAACCTATTTTTATTTATTTTTCCAATTGGATTTTGAAAATAAAATCAATAAATTTTGACATGTAATTGGAGTTCACCTATCTGATATGTGTATATTGGCTGCGATGATATTGCCAAATCAGTAGTAAGATTTAATTTGTTCAGGATACAAAGAAAATAAGATTTAAAAGAATATATACATAACATAAGTTAATTCATCTTTTTGCTAATTAATTTCGAGTTACATAAGAATTTTAAGATTATACTACATCTGTGGTTAGTTTTGCTGTGATGTAAAATTCTCTTACAACAGCATTGAAAAAAAAAAACACTCTTGGGTTTCCTGTGGGCATGTTTTAAGAATACAACATAAATCGAACTTTAGAAAAGTATAAATTTAACATTCTCCAATATATTTTCACATTCAAATTTTGCTTCTTGATCTAATATTTTCAAGTTTGATTCTTTTAGATTATTATGTTGTTTACAAGTTCAATACGTGGGAAAGAATTTGCAAATCTAAGACCAACTGGCAAAAAACCCCAAACGTGCATGAGCTCCTTTGTTTTATAAGTATTTATTTCACACACAAAATAATATGTACAAAACGTTGAAAAATATATGTGTAACATCCCAATATGAAAAGCCAAATGTCCCTTCGTAGACAGCCGAAACATGGGAGCCTTGCATAAAACCTCTCTGTATTAGTATATTTATAATTTTCTTAAAAAACAATTAAAATGTCATAAGACCTTGAGTCCTTGACACTGGGTTGAATTCGTTATAACCTTATCCATAAATGCACTGCCTATATCTTGTGTTTACTTGTTATTTTGATTATGTCAATGGCTTTAAGTAAACCAATTTGCGAATGTATCTTCCCAATATAATGGCACCAATGCTTTTCCCAATCAAAGACATACTATATTAATGTTATAAATGTAGATTAATATGCTATGTTGTTGTTATATCCCTCTTATATCAATTTTATATGAAGTTAAATGTGATATTAAAACTAATAAGAGCTCTAATAGCTGTCAGCATTAGTGATAAAAAATTTCGGCTCCTTCCATAGACTGAAAATGGTGTTTAACGAGCTAATTCTTAGGGATTATTGTTTATTTGGTATATGATCCTAGATCAAGTATTCGTGATACAAACGTTCTTTGGATGTCATTGTGTTTGGTTGCCTGAGAAAATTGATTCCACCGGTTAGTCACAGATTGTTATCCCAATACTCCGTTCTCATCATTTTTGCTCCATGTTCTGTCCTTTTAGACTATTTAATTTGCAAAGATCTTAGACATTAGAAATACTTTCATAATTTTTTTTTGAAAAATATCAAAACTAAATAAAAACACTTGTAAAAGAACTTAATATCCATGGTTAGAAGTTGTAAATTTCTGAATACACCAAAGCTCTTGTGGTTAGGCTGTTGGGAAATTCAGCTTGTTTGTGATTTTTCTTAGTTATTTAAAGCTTCTGATTAAAAACATAACTGAAACAAATAATACGAATCCTTTTGTTTTTTAAATGTGATTTTCTTCTATAAAATGAAACATAACAAGGATTTATAAGTGGTTCTCGATTTTTATGAAAGAAAAAAGAACAAAATGTAAATAAATATATAAGGTTGAATTTTAACAAACTGATCGATGAACCTTAATCTCTGATATCAGATGATGTAAGCCTCAAAGATAGCACAAAGGACCTAAACCACTTGGGTAGGTTTCCTTAGGTAGGACATGGAAGTAGGGGTGGATCGAATAGTGCCACACTGTCCTGCGATAAGCTAAAATCCGTAGCAAAGGAGACACACTAGACTAGGCTAGAAGATGATACAAAGCACAGATGTTTAGGTTGAATTTTGAAAAGTGACGAATAGTGTAACGAAGAAGAAATGAGCAAGTTTATAAAGAGCTCTCAGCCTCCAATGCCTTTAAGTTGAAATGAAATAGATTAAAAACAAGGAATAAACTCACAATGAAAGAAAAATATTTGTAGCTTAAATATAAGGAAAGGAACCATTAAAATTTAAAGCAAGAGATGTTGTTGATTGGATAGGAAACATTAGCTTGTGTGTGATCTTTTTAGCTCATTAAACCTTTTAAATAATAATAAAAACATCACTGGCTTCTTTCAAAGCCTCTAGCGCCTAGAGACTTCTCTTCACATGGCAAAGATTGATGAGAAGTCAAACAAGGAAAGGTCGTTAATTCCTTGGTCAAATGAAGGCTGGATTCTGTAATTGGATTGGCGTTTCTCCTTGGCATCTCTAACGTTATGGGGTTTGTAATGGCTTCAGGCCAAACTGGTTCTAGATAATAATGATTGAGGCTTGGGCTGTTGGCTTCACTATTGGGCTCATGTTCGGCATCGGGCTGAATGCTTTTGATCTGCGTCTCTCCATGTAAGGTAATTAAAAGTTTTCTTTACTTTTGTTAGGCTTAGTTACAATATCTTTTAAAATAATTTATGAAATTTTACAGCCTTAAAACTTTAACAAACATAGTTTGGGTTTTTTCACAATTCTTTTGGTGGCAAATTCCTCGTAGGTTTGACCATCACATATTAACCGAGAATATATGCACTTAAAAATTCATTTGGGAGTATATAAATTTTATCACTAATAAAACAAATTATTACACTATATGCCTTCATCAAATTTGGAAGTATTTCAATAGTAGAAAAATTTGGCGGTATATATATACACCCCAAAACGAATGAAAGAAAAAAGAATGATGAACAAGTTATTTTAGATATCCGATTACAAATTATTTTAGTAGAATTTTTTTCTAAATTTTACATAAAACTATCTGAACTCTTTCAGATATTCCCAGGACCCCCATAATACATGATATTTGTTACCGGTATATCTGAATATATATCATTTACTATTCTATAACCAAGAGTGTTATCCGAGTATATGCCTCTCTATCCGTTTATCCGTTCATCAATCTTGAAGTTTTCTTTGATTAATGTGATATTATAGATAACAGAATCACATTTTACATACCCTACTGAAAAATGACCACACCCCACTCGGCATATAAGCACTATATACTTCTCCTCCCAACTCAATATTATAGGCCGTCTTTTGTTGAAATATTTTTTCTGGCCAAAAACCAATTTCTTTTCCTGAAATCTCGAGCCAACAGTTACCATTTTTCTTATCCTTTGATAAATTGTCACACAAAAAAAACAAAGACATATTATATATGTGTTACTCATGAAATTTGTTACATCTTCTATTTGATAAAAAAAAATTGTTAAATAATCATATAAATTTCAAAGAATAAACATTTGAGTTTCTTGTTTTATGTCAGTCAATGATATTTATTAAATATGTATTTTTTAATTTGTTTTATATACATTCTATAGTTTTATTTGTTAATTAAAAATATGTGGAATATAAAAAAATTTAGCTATAAATATAACTTGTTTATATATATATATACACTTTATTAGTATAGCAATCTCATAAAACATAAAAGAAAGAAACTAATAACCTACAAACCTTGAGTAAGCCATACGTTTCAACATAACGTTTTTCAGCCCCACGAACACAAAGTTTTTCAACTGAACCAAGAGGAAAATCTGAACGAACAATTATGATCCCATCTGGACATATGCTATTATAACATTGATTTTCACCTGCCTGTTTTATGTATTGTTATGGGTAGAATATAAAACTATGATGGCTAATTAATATATGTGAGAAATATATAAATTACAAATAAACTTACTTTAGTATACACGAAAGTTCGAGTTTTGGTATCAAAATACAACTTTGGATTTACCTAAGATGTTCATCTTTTGTGGTAAAAGATTTTAGAGTATATTAAATTTTAAAATGACTATAAACATCTAATTATCGTGAACTTTTTATTTTGATATCATTAAAGGCCTCCGTTAAATCAAATATAAGATATGATAACAAACTTACAGTGCAACCAGCTTGAATAAAATCATTTCCAAGCTGAATGTGTATACGAGTAGAACTATATTGTGAAAAATTAACTTTAGGATTATATGTATTAGCTACCATTGTTGCTCCATTAAACCATTTTCCTTTTCTTCCAT
The DNA here is from genome assembly GCA_028015245.1 of Cardamine occulta. Classification (NCBI taxonomy): domain Eukaryota; kingdom Viridiplantae; phylum Streptophyta; class Magnoliopsida; order Brassicales; family Brassicaceae; genus Cardamine; species Cardamine occulta. Next base: position 5,192,564 of record CM051379.1, on the reverse strand, counting down.
AGATGCGGGACACCGCAAACTAATCATCATTATCACCATTAGTAATCAATATTTTTTTATGAGTTAGACATAATAAAATTATTATAAATGTTTCAACTTTTATTTGAAATATAACAAGAAATACATCACTTACATGATGTTGATTATCATTACTATTACTATAATTATTAAAGGTGAAATTCCAAGAACCTTGAGATTTATATTTTTTAGAGAACGAATTTAATTTCAAAAGTTTTTCTTTGGTAAAATTTTTAATTGGCACGGTACCAATAGGAAAATATCCTATACCATTTTTCCACAAGTACGTAACCAAATTTTTCATTATTTGTTCTTGATTTTTTTAGGGATAATGCTCGACGCATCTACATTTCAAAATCAATTTGGTGTTACTGAATGTAATAAATTAATAATCATCTAGTTCACATATACTATAAATAATATATATATACTTCGTAATGGAATAAGTGATTTTTTATTGATGGATGGTCAAATGCTGGTTGTTTGTAGAAATCTACACATTCGTACATGGTAGTCTATCATCCATAAACAAAATAGGGTAGAAAATACTTAGTAAACTTCATATGTCACGGTGTAAAAATATGCATTTATATAGAAGCATAAATCAAGGTGAATGTATATTATGGCTTTAAAAAGAGTTTAAGATGAATTAAACGAACTTTGATGATTTTAGTAGAAGGTTTGCTAACAACTTTAAGTTGTTCTTCATTTTGTAAATTGTTGAAACACTGCAATGCTTCTACATCCACAAAACTATTATCGAGACTCGACATCTCGCGGAAACACACAATATAACCCAACAAGAATAACAATATCATCATAATACTTGATTTTATATTCTTCGAGAAAAAAGTTAGCATGATAGTATAAGACTAATGTGATACTTCAACAATAATAAATATATATATATATATATATAAAACAATATTGAAAAAGCATAAATGAAATTAATCTTTGTTAGATATTTGTAAGTTTTTTTCATACAAGTGTAAATATGTAATTAATTCATCTGATTTTCTTGTTTTTATGCATAATGGTACATTATTGCATTATTTATTGTGTATCTATATTAAGGAGTTGTAAAATTGGGTTGCCAGCTCATGATAACTGGTCAATACAATATCATATAAAATAATATCAATATAAATGAGAAAAGAACCCCAAAAAGAAGAAGATTAATGTTCAGTAGATATGTGTGATTTTTTCATAAAAATTGATTATGTAAATAATTCATTTTATTTGATTTTATTTATGTGTTATGTATATATTAGTTACATTACCACGTGTATCTATAACATATGATTGCCAAGTATAATTTTAAAAAATGGTTTTCTCTTGTTGTGTATAATAGATACGGAGTGGTGAACATTCGACGATGTGATTCTAAGCTTTTCTGTAGGAATTTTATATTAAACAGAAAAAAACAATTTAGGTATATCCAAACAAGGATGAGTTTTCATGTATAGTAAACATGTGTATATTTTTTAGTATTGTATGGAGGGTTTGTTATGTTTAAAATTCCACACTTGAATTAAGAGATGAACCGGTTCATTTTTTGCTACAAGTTAGGATTTTGAATGTACAATCAATAAGTGGAGTCCACCTGATCTGATATGTTATATTGGCTGAGATGGATGGATATTTGCCGATTCAATAGTAAGATTTTATTCAGGATAGATCAAGAAAATAAAATAATGCATACATAACGTAAGTTAATCCATCATTTTGATACTTAATTTTGATACTGAATTCTAAACATTATCATGTTACATTAGAATTTGAAAGTTATGCGTCGATCGTTCATATATAGCAAAACATGAGAGAAAGACGAATTTGGTGGTTTCCGAATAAGTTTCGTAACAAAAATAATTACACCGATGTCTGCTTATTACTGGTAAAACATTTATTTTCAGTGAATGGACCCACAAATTGTTTTTTCCTCCAACACAGTCTACTTGCTTTGACTGGTGGACGCATTAACATTGGTATTAACGAGCGCTAATTACAAACTTAATGCTAACTAACTAAATAAATATCGTTAATATATATAGTAGCATTAACACAATTTGTTTAATCAAAATATTATGTAACATTACTTGTAAATCGGAATGAATTCACGTTTTCGTTCTATAGTCAACATTTAAATAAACATTTTATCCCGCCAACACATCATTAATTAAAAAATTCACACAACTCATCAAAAGATTCGATTAAAAAAAAAAACAATTATTATAAGGCCACGATTAAAAAAAAAACACAGTAACTAATTAGTAAAGTTACTAATAGTTGCTCCTGGCTCCGTCGCCTTAGCCGCCGGCGTAGGTTTCACATCTTTCGTCGGTGTAACCGCCGTTCCGGTAAGCTCCACCGGTAAATCATTAGCAATACCCTTAAGGTAAAAAGTGTAAAACAGTTTTGTCGGATACACAAGCTGTTGTAGCTTAACTTGTCCGTGAGCACCTTCAAAGATTCCGGAGCCACCAATGACGGCGAGGAACGTGTCTTCATAAGTCAAGTACGGTCCTTGAACTGACAAGTGACCATAGTCACCGAAGTAGAAACTGTAGTTAGCTTCGAATCTGTCACCGTTCTTTTCAGGGACGTGTTGGATCAAGACACAGAGACCGGCGGTGATTCCCACGCGCTTTTTGAGATCGCCGGTGTAGAGTTTGTTGGTGAATGGGACGAGATCGCCGAGACCGAGCTCTGTTGGTTTCTTGCCGAGTTTTAGAATTGCTGGACTGTTTCTGTCTCCTTCGTTGAACTCGTACACACTCAGTTCTTGAATTTTAGCTGAATTACAAGAAGAAGAAGAAGAAGAAGAAAGAGAGTTAATATTTGATTTTTTACCTTATAGTTCAAAACTTGATCTTAATTTCTCGAATTTTTATGAATTTTCAGAAGTAGAAAAGTCAACTTTTTAAGATCTGAATTATTAGTTGCACGAAAAAAAAAAGAATTCAAGAAAAAAAAGATAAGAATTATTTTTAGATAAATCACTTTTGCAAATTTATGAAGTGGATATTTTTTTTACTTTTTTGCTTTGTGAGCTAAAAATTTTGATTTCCCAAATCTGAAAAACTCTCTTTATATGAATTAGTATTTGATTTTTAAGATCTAAGATCACACTTAGGTAATTGTATGCATTTTGATTTTTGATCTGATCAGCATACGCTGACTAGATCACAGTGTACTACAAGACAAAACAAAATGATCTGTAAACTTACTTGGTCTGGAGTTTTCGGTAGATCTTGGGAGTAGTAGATCTTGATCTGGAGAAGAAATCTGGACCGTTAGATGAGATGCCAAAGTTTTGGAAAGATCTGGAGAAACCCAAAAGAGAGCTTCGATGAAAGTGATAATTACGAGAGAGATTGTTGAGAGTTGTCATAGAGACGGATTCGAAAGACATAGCAGAAGAAGCCATTGATCAAGAAGACTTTTGAAACTCTGATGTGATTGGTTTTAGAGTCTATTAAATAAGAGTTTGGTCTTTGATTTATGGTTTGATTGGTTGGTGAGTTAAGTTATGAGTCTATCTACGCATGTGTATATATATTGGATGACGAAAAACTTGCACGTTGGTATATTACAGAAGTGAGTTTCTAACGAAGTTGCTTTGTGGTTTCGAATGGTCAAAACCTCAGTATTCACGTAAGCTAGCAAATTTATGTATTAAGTATTGACTAAAACCCGTGTTATAAACTTACAAGTCTTATAATATTGAGGAATTATTATTGGAAATAGCCAAAAGATTCTTTGACTGACCCAATAAAAGGAAGCCAAATATTGTTAAAGAACAGTAAATTTCCAAGGTAAATAAACATGAAGCACATTACACATCAAGTATGAAGCATATTCGATTGAAAACGTATTGAAAAATTCATAATACATAATATACATTAGTCAAGATATATATAAATATATAATATATGCGCAACCATGTCTTCAAATTCTTGTCGTCAGAGTGTTTTTAATTGTCTGTAACTTGTTCGGTTATGTCAACTTCCCTGTATACATTAAATTGCACTATAATGACAATCACAATCAATTTGATGGTTTGGTGCATTTATGAAACATATACTGGTTTGGGAAGAATTAAAATACCATCCGACTGTGACATTAAAAGTCCATTGGTTGCTTATGAGAAACTCCTGAAGTCAGGAAAGTAATTAAACCACAACAAAATTTCATTTCACTCATCTATTTGATTGGTGACCGACCACATGTAAACAAAGACAATTAAGTTTTTATAGTGGTAAGAGTAACATTTTTGTAGTTTGAATAAACACACACAAAATAAATGTAAGTACATTGTATAAGTAACTTATTAATAAGTGATAAGGTATAAATGAATAAAATTTTAGTATTGTTTGTGGAGAAATTTGTGTTCGCTTGCTTTCATGTGCTTGGCCATGGTCATACCCCGAAGGTGATAACGTATATAGCATGAAAACGAAAACAGATATACCGAAAAAGTGAAAATGTAGAAACAATACTTTTTAAAAAATTCAGAAAACGGATTCGTATTGTAAAATTAAACACACATATATATTTTTTTAAATTTTTAGAAGGAGCAAAAAAGTTTAAGATGCTATAAGCATGTATAAAAATTTAAGATGCTAAAAGCAACTCGAAAATGTTTCAATTACCAGAATGGTATTGTGCAGTATATACTATATAAAATAGAAGGACGTATGTGCAATTATTAGAACTCCTGCATAGAGTTTATATTCTGTGGAATATAAAGAAAGAAGATAAGATGAAAATACTCTTCTAGACAATAAAAAATCGGATTTTGCATGGGTTCTATATGAATATGAGTCTTCATGACAAGTGCAAATATAGTATCTGGTGATACCCAAAAAACATTTTAAACCGAGTTTGCACGAACCAGTTTTTGCACGAATCATATTATGCTGGTATTGCATAATTTTTGTATGGATCTGATTATACTCGAATTTTGCACGGTTCTTAGTCTGCACGAATTTTGCACAGATCAAATGAATCAGTGATTTAAACATCATTGAAACTCTTGAAGAGTTATTGCAAGTAGTATGATAAGATCATGAGGATAAGATTAGATAAAGAACCTTGAAAATATATAAATATCTTCAGATGCTTTATATTGAACATTTAGTGGAAAGAAATGTTATTTCAAAGTTTCTTGAAAGATTTTACATATAGATGTTGAAATATATTTGGCCTAGAGTATCATACTTATAGTGCTATTTTAGCAATTTATTGATCTTTTCATGATTGGAAGATGTGCATCTAGGGAGAGATTTGTAAATCTTACCAGAAAAAGATTAATCTAGGGGAGATTTGTAAATCTTACAAGAAAAATATCAATGTTTGGAAGATCATATGTAAAAAGAAATTTGACTTGAAGTCTAAATATACGAGACATAATCTATGTGAGAAGGATGCTATGGATTAGAAGTCTAATAACTCGAGAGATTATATGGCAATAATAAGAGTTAGTGCTTAATGCTCTACTTATAGCAAATCCTAAAAGATTATGTATATGATCAGAAATATATCATGAAGATGATACTTCCAAGAGAAAAAATATGGTTATGTGTGTGGTTGTACTCTTTTTCTTTATCATGCCTTTCTGTCCCACTGGATTTTTGCATGAAAAATTTTTTAACGAGACAACAAAGATCACACAAATGATAGACACCTAAGAGGAATCCAAATGATGAAGGTCTATCATTGTTTTAAAGTCTTTATCAGACACTAATGAGATCGCCGGTAGAGAAAAAGATGATGATTCAAGTGAGTCATCTACGAGACATATGAACTGCAGAAGAACAATGATGTACGTGGAATGAAGATTCATTCAAGTGAAGATTTTGCAAGTTTATTTATCAATACGCTCTAAACTACCACTTTCAAGATGTTAGTTCACCAAGATTGGATTGCATCATCTCAAACATTAGTTATGTATTCATGAGGGGGAGTAAATGCGCGATGCACTCTTTTCCCTTTAACCATGGTTTTTTTCCACTGGGTTTTCTTGGTAAGGTTTTTAATGAGGCATCATTCATGTTATGCGTATTAGAAATATTTTTACTATAATGGCATCCAAGAGAGAGTGTTATGAACCCATTAGATGGATGCCCATTATAGACCCATCTTCTAGAATAGTCTAGCTTATTTTCCAAGTTCTTCTTCCTCTCCAAATATTGTATTCCTATATATATTTGATATATCATAGTTTTTACCGGCTTTTAAGCCATGATATATGTATATAATCGAGTCTTTTATGTGTCTTTTGAGTCTTTATCGAGTCCTTTACAGGTTTACATATGTTTGGGGATTATTTGGAGCATTCATGGAACATTGTAACTAAGAAGTCGAAGTTAGCGTCTTTGAAGTTAAACAATGTTGGACAACATGACTTTTTGTGTTGATCAATGCAGTCCGGATTTAAACTTTCACATGAAGACACGACTTAAAAAGATTTACAGCTTTGCTCAGAAGTTTCATATATTTACAAAACAACCCCAGTTCGTGTGGGGCTGATTTTTTGGGTTTTAGACTTTGTTGTAAGAGAACAACTTTAGTTCTGAGATTATCTATCTTACATCTTGCTTTAGGAGAGTTTTGGAGAGGTTGGAGCTGATCTTACTTTGTTCTACTCTGAGAGAAGATTTCGAACACCTGCTTTTATTTACTTTGTTCATTTGTGATATATATTCTATTCATGTATTTGTTTTCAATTGATATGTCTGAGTAGATTTCTAATTAGGTTTGGGGATTCTCATAAGGGATTTCATGGAATGATGTGTTAATTAATTTACTAGGATTCAAACTTGATAGTTCTTCACCTAGGGTGTGTTTAAAGCTTGTTCTAAATTGATCACCTAGAAACTTGTTTTTAGGTTGACAAATCGACACGAGAGTGTGGTTTGAAACTAGATAAAATCTAGAGTGAGCAAATTAGATAATTGTGAAGAGATTTGGATTAGATAATTTGTGAACAAATTATTTGTGCCTAATACTTGTTTAGGCTTTAAGATTCGCAAAGAGATTTGGTTTCTTAAGTTTTAATCATAGTAAATTCTCGCAGCGAGAGCTGGTTTATTTAATTTTCATGACTGTGTTCTAGAACCTGATATTAATTCGATCCTTGCATAATTTATTACACATCATTACTTGATTTTCTGAAAAAATTTCTGAATCTAATGTTTCTCCATCGGAACTACCAACCGATTTTTATTATTTTATTGCATTGCTTTTTAATTCACTTCATACTTGTTTAGCTGATTTCGAAGTAAAAAGATCTATCGTAACCGTTGAGTCTTTGTGGATTCGACCCCTAAATACTACTGTGATCTTTTAATTTGAGAAAGTAGCTTGAAGAGATAATTTAATCATATCAATAACCTCTATTATCATTGAATAAGACACACAATTCTCTTTTTTTTCTTATCTTTAACAAGTATAGTATTATTTTTCCACAAAGTACTTGATCGCGCGCGGATAAATAACAAATCAAAACAGATACGAGTATTTTTGAGCCATACAATGAAGTATTCTAGTTGAACAAACAAAGAACTTGAAGTTTTGTTCCCAGCGAAAGTTAAAACTATGATATTGTATGTAAACCTCAAAACTCATTATCAAAGATTCGACTACACATAAGAATATAAATCTTTATAAATAAAAAATATCAGTATACCAAGATTAGACACATAGGACCACTTTTCATGAATTTAGCTAGTAAAGTTACTTATAACTCCGTTTGGTTCCAACTTCTTAGCTTCCGGCGCCGGCTTCACCTCCTTAGTCGGTGGAACCGGTGTTCCGGTAAGCTCCTTCGGTAAATCAGCAGCAAGACCCTTAAGGTAAAAAGTGTAGAACAGTTTTGTCGGATACACAATCTGTTGAAGCTTAACCTGTCCGTAAGCACCTTCGAAGATTCCGGTGCCGCCAATGATGGCAAGGAACGAGTCTTCGTATGTTAAGTACGGTCCTTGTACGGACAAGTGACCATAGTCACCGAAGTAGAAGCTGTAAGTAGCTTCGAATCTTTCACCTTTCTTCTCAGGTACGTGTTCGATCACAACGCAGAGACCAGCGGTGATGCCCACGCGCTTCTTGAGATCGCCGGTGTAGAGTTTGTTGGTGAATGGGACGAGATCGCCGAGACCGAACATTAAGCTAAAGGCGTTTTTAAGAATTTTTGGGCTGTGTCTATCTAGTTCGTTGATCTCGTACACACTTAGTTCTTGAATTTTACCTGAAAAAAAAAACAAAAGAATCAGTTTGTGAATATGGTACTTGATCACCAAAAACATAATCCCAAATCTCAAACTCAAGAACCATATTTTTTTATTTTTGTCGTCACAAAAAAAAAGAATATGGTACTTGAGTTTGAGATTTGGGATTATGTTTTTGGTGATCAAGTTTGAAATTTTATGAAATAGGTAATTTGGTTTTGATCTTTGAGATTATGTTTAGGTAATCAAGTTTGCAAATTTATGATCTTTTATTTTTTTTTGGTCAACGCAAATTTATTAATTGGATTATTTGGTTTTGAACACTGAAATCATGTTTATAATATCAATATTGCAGATTTATCTATAAGATTTTGCGTTGACAATTTTTTTTTTGTTGCAAATATATGAAATAACCCAAATTTTAACATATATATATATATGAAATTACCTCAACTTGATCTAGAGATTTACAAAAACTTACTTGGTCTAGAGTTTTCGGATTTGCCCAAGTTCTGGGAGAGAGCTTGACAAGGAGAGGTGAGGTTTTTCTTGGGAGTGAAACTTGATTGAGAGGAGAAATTTGGACCGTTAGATGTGATCACATGATTTTGGAATGATTTAGAGAAACCAAGAAGAGAGCTTCGATGAGATAGGTGATTAAAGGAAAGATTGTTTAGACTTGTCATAGAGATAGATTGGAGAGACATCGCAGAAGAAGCCATTTGACTTTATTGGTTTAAGAATGTTATGAAGAGATAGAACTTTGGTTTATTTGATGAGTTGAGTTGAGTTGAACGAAATGTCTTCTATGTGTATTTATAGTTGAGAGAATCTTGAGATATAAGATGAATGGTGAGGAAGTAGCATGTGCGTAAATTCCCCAAAATAGCTTTGGGGGAGATTTGGAATTGGCTTCCATGGCCGGTTCGGTGATTTAACTTTTACCAAATGTGAAATGGTCAAAGCTTTGGGTATTGGATCTAAGTTGAATATTTATGGCCGGTTCCTAAACTATCAAAAAATAAAAATAAAAAACGTGCGACTTGTGAAGAAGCTTTGAATTCGTTATTCTAACTAGTTATTTGGCCCACATATGTAGAACAGAATAATATAATATTTCATCATGTTACATCTTTTACTTTTTTAGCCTCGTTAGAGCCATAAGTGTACCCTTTGATTATGACGAAGCGAGCGAGAATCAAACAATAAATTATGAACCATTCTTTAATTATACTAAATCGAATAAACATAGAAAATTTGCTGGATATTAAGGTAATTTAGTTGCATTAATACGTGAGGATCACGAATTTTGACAGATATGGATTATGGAAGAAACTTGAAAATTCAGAACTAAACTAATTCCAAATTCCAATTTCCAATTTCCAAAACGACGTCGGTTCACTTTTCAAAGCCATGACTGGTCTGTATTCTTATAAACCATGCCGTGTAAATTTTGCTTATTTTAAACTCAACTGTCTGGTCGTATAAATTCAAAAACGGAATGTTACTGTCTCTAACATTTTCTTATTATAAATTCTCAATCTTTTTTTCAACTTTTTGATCTCTCTTGTATTTTTCATATGTATGAAGTTTTTTTTCAACTTTTTGATCTCTCTGAATCCGTTAAACATGGTACAAAACATAACCCAAACACAAAACACAAGTCTTATCTGATCTTTATATGTGTGTTAGCTCCTGCTAATACACTCTCCTACACATCAGTCAAAAATCACATAGCAGCTTCCATATTTTGATGAACATTGTGATAATATATTATAGTTTATGATGTGGTGAGAATTTCTGCACCAGTTGTTGTAATAAGAATTGTATGCTCAAACTGTGCGGCTGGACCACCGTCCGCTGTCAAAATTGTCCATTTGTCTGGCCATGTTACAAACTCGGTGGTTCCAATGGTGAGAATTGGTTCTATGCAAAAAGAAACCAATCAGTTTATTCATAAAAGAGCACAATGCATTACATCAAGTTCTTTATAGAGAATGCTCACCGAGCGTAAAAGTTTGTCCTTCAATCATATATTCAAGCTCATAATCATCTGCACACACACAAAAAAAACAGATAGCTTTTAGAGAAAACTTCACCATTAGGTAAGAGTTTGCTGCAGAAAAGCTCTTTTATTACTTACGGTTACGATGAAGATATATAAGAGGTTCTGAATGTAACACCGTTCCTACACCATGACCGATGAAACTCTCCATATTATAACCATACTTTTCAGCATGCTCACTGTTGGAAAATTGGAAATCAATAAAAGTCTAAAACTGTTCCATTTTAACTTCATTTTGTGTTTTATTATTGAATCTGGTTAGTACCTAATTATCTTCCCAATTTGTTTGAAACTTGCTCCATCTTTACAAACTGATATACCTTTCTCTAAGCATTCTTCTGTAACCTTTTAAAGAACAATAACCAAGTCAGCTTCTAATTGTTTCATAAACGTTTAGAAGTAAGGTAAAAAGGAAGAACCTTCACAAGTTGTATAAGGCTTTCATTAACGTCTCCACATAAAAAAGTCTTTGATGTATCTCCATGATATCCCTGATTCAAAAGTGTTACATCCAAAGTTTTAAAACTGATTTGTAGATTAGTAAAAGAAAACTTACATCCAAGTAAACCGCAACATCGATGTTTATTATATCCCCATTCTGAAAACAATGGTTGATTAGTGAAACACTACAAGAGAATTCTCATACTGAAAGAAAAAGTTTCATGATCATAGTCTAGACCTGAAGCTGACGAGAATCAGGAATACCATGAAACATACATTCATTAACAGATGTACAAACACTTTTAGGAAATCCACCATAACCAAGAGGTGAAGGATAAGCACCAGACTCAATAACCATCTCATGCACTGCCTTATCAATTTCATCAGTAGTAACAAATGGCTGCAAAAAACAAAAGAGGATTCAATAGAAAAAAATAGAAGAAACCCCACAAGTAAAAATCCAATCTTTTTACTTACTTTAACCAAAGTTCCTGCATAGTTTAATACACGAGCTGCGAGCTCACAAGCTTTCTTCATTTTAACAATGCCTATAGAGTCAGGAATCTGATATTCACTTGATATCTTTGGTGATTCGGTAGATTCAACATATGAAGGCCGTGGTATATGATCAGGAACAAGAAGACGTGGTGATACTCTTCCACATATTAGAGGTTGATTTCTGATACAATCTTCTAATGTGTTTTGAAGTTTTTGAATCCTAGAAAAATGCATTAAAATTGGATATAAAACTTATATATAAAAATCTCACCTTTATAAGTAAAAATGTCTTAAATTCAATTTTGTTTATATACCTTCTTATACTCAGTGAAGATGATTTCTTCTTCCCTAAAACGAAACAATACATTACCCAGAATTCAAAATATGATTAAACGAATCCAAAATTTCAGATTTGTACACTAAAAAAAATGCGGAATCGTAATTTACTTAATTCCTTCATCATCAATTTTTCTCGAAACTTAAAACATCAACTTGAAACTGAGTAGAGAACCTGAGAGCGGGAAAGAGAAGAACTTTGTCGGAGCTCCGGTGAAGTATCTCGACGGCGTTAATATATCGCCGTTAAATAACGAACAGGATTGAGAATTTCTCAACAACATTTTTCCGTTAGTGAATAAACCAACGGACCAGAGATTTTGAGGAAGAAGAACATTAATGGGCCTGAAAATCAACAAGGCCCATTCTAATTACAAACAAAGCCCACACAAATAGTGGTAATTACATATCAACACAAAAAATCGTTTAACACCTAATTAATTTTGCCATTTTGTTATTAACAACATAAATAATATCCGCAAGAAGTAGAAGTTTAAATAAAAATAAAATTAAAAGTTTTTTTCCCCAAGAAATTACAAAATAAATAAAGAGTTGTTAAATTGTTATTACAAGACTCGTTGTTTCTTATTACACCTTAACGACAACAACTCCGTTTCTTCCTTCGCTAAAACAGCGCCGTTTAGAGAAATGTCAACGCCGAATAATCTCACAACCCGACCCGTTTCTTCACCCGACCCGGATTTCGATTTCCACCCAATATACAACTGTTTATCCTGACCGTTGGATCTTTTAAAACAGATCAAATCACCAGAACAGAGTCTCTTTTCTTTAACGAATCTGCTCCAACCTTTAGTCAACACATAACTTTGACTACTGTTCCAATAAGAGTAACGGAACCTCCACGCTTTACCGTTAACGTCTTCAAAATTCAACAGCATACCTTTCACGGAGACGTTATTATCACCTAACGGTAACGGAAAATGTTTCTCCGCTTGGTGTTTCGGTATAACTAAACGGTTTAGTTTCCCGACGTCACTTGGCGTTACAGCTTTCTCAAACAATAACTCCGCCGTTTTAAACCCCGTCATAGCCACCGTAACGTCATCAAACACCGTCTTCCCCGTCGTCGTCTCCTTCGTGTTTCCGCTACCGTTACGGTTCCGTTTCCTTTGCTCTACCTCTTCGTTATAAGTGTGTTTTCTCAACATATCAACGATCTCACATTTCGAATGAGCGTTTAAGAAATCAACCACATCGTCGTTATCGCCGTTACCTAACGCCGTCTCTTTGAAATTTATAACGGCGTCACGACCACGGAAACGATGAGCAGCGACGTCGTAAGCACGCGCCGCTTCGTCTTCTTCGTTGAAAGTGCCGAGCCACACGCGCTGATGTTTCTCGTAAATCTGAGCTCCCCATCGTCCGTTAGGTTGAGGAACAACGCCTTTGAATCTTGAAGATGGAAGCTTTCTTGATTCAGCTTCGACGCCGTTCTCTGAATCCAAAACCACGCTTGATCCACTTCCCATTCTGTATAACAAACTCGCCGGAGAAGACGACTTTCTCGCCGGAATCTTGATTGGAATTTGAATCGAATCTGTAGTTGTTGAGCTGTCGTCTAGGCTACTCATAGCATCCATTTAAGAAGAAGTTAAAGAAATCACAAGAAAATTGTGAAAAATTTGAGAGAGATTAATAATGTTTGAATGTGTGAACGTGTGTGAATAGAATGCGTATATATATAGAGAGTCAAGAGGGAAATAAGAAAACATCAAGTGCATGTATGTTATTAGTTTCTTACCATATTTTTAATTTTAATTTTTATTTCCTTTCCTTTATTATTTGTAGTGTGTTTTAAGGAGATAAGTATAATTTATGGGTAGGTGTATGGGAATAACATGGGTTTATGTGTGTGTGCGTTGTGGGTCAACTTAAATTCACTGGAAGGTTCATGCAAAGGATTACATAATTTTTTATTTTTTTTTGTTAAGTTAAGCAATTGTAATGGATTCTAAGATTATAAGATAAATATGGTATATCAGTAATTAAATCTTTTATTTTTGTGAACACTGATGTATTATTATGCTATTCTAAATTGTAAGAACCGTTACATTGACGATTTTACAACGGATAAATTTACGGTCTTGTAAGCATGCACACACACACCAAACAATTCTACATGCACCACACATTGAAAATCTTTTGCAAAACTGTATTCTACTAATGTGCATAAATGATAATAAATTGCATTCTTTAGATTCGGATTCACATATTTTTTGGCTTTGTGTAGAAACATTAGTAAATCTTTAAAAACCAATAAAAGTCTAAAACAAATAGGTTTCCGAAAAACAAAAAAAAAAACACTATTTTACTATTTAGAATATTTATCAAATTTTTACATTCACAAGTTTTTAGAAAGTGATTCTACTTCACATGATACATGTGTTAAAATATAACTAAAATTTTTGTTTTCCTAAACATTACTCTACAAAAATAGATTAGCTTTTACCGTTTATAAATCTACAATAACTTTTTCCGTTGCTTTATTGATTCTCCTACGATTTACATTCTTCCATTAACCTGACATACCAATTACCAGACTTTCTTAGATATTTAAATCATAAAAAGATAATGATTAATTATCGAGGGTATATTTACGTTAAGTAATACTATATTATCACATTTTTATCTTACATAAGAAATCAATTTTATAAAAAAACAAATCAAAGTTATATTCACGACGACTGAAAGGTTATATGAATATGTTATGGGCTGCATCTGCATGGGGAAGTGGGGCCGACGAGTGGGCCAAAATGGATAAAAGAGATTCACATGAGAAATAGAATATTATTTTAGTGAAGTTCATTCCCCCTGAGCTTTAATTTGCTTATTTACAAGCATGGTGATACAAATTAATTAATTAGTATAATGATAAAGCATAGATTAACAAAAAATAGAAATAGGAGATTGGAAAATTCTTCATTTTCTTAAGAGATACCATAGAGATGTTAATTATAACTGTTACGATATTATTCTTTTCTCACTGGAAATGAATATGTGTTTTATACAATCTCAATAAATTTTGTTCCCTGGCATCTTTTTGGAAGCATGAATCCTTCATGTATACAAAATGCAATGGTCAATGCTCTTGAGTCTTGAGATATATAATACCTTTTTTGCTTATATAAAACAATAAAGCATCTTTCTTCCATTTCTTATAATAACCGACATAATTTGGCTAAATGTGGAATCTTGTAAATTTATTTGTGATTTTTGTTGAATTGATCCCCATGACCAAAGACTTGAATGGAATAGAAATTCTCACCGGAGAAAATATATATATATATATATATATATATGGTCAAATGATTATGAATAAATAACATAATAACTGAAAAAGTTATATTAAGATAAAAAAAATATCAAGTAGTTTCAATGACAAGTGGATTAGTAAATAAAAATATTTAAACTACTTAAAACTAATAGCAGTATAAATTATATTTTGATTGCTACAGTTAAGTTGTTCTTCCATAATTTACTATCAAAACATGTAAAAATAGTAAATAAAAAAAATCTTAGTGAGAAGATAACTGAAATTTTGATTTTTAAACCAAAGCCACGATCTTATATGGTTTTCAATTATTATCATATTCATATGTATTAGCTTTGGGACTTTCTCAAAGTCTACTTGTGCCATTATTTTAATTGTGACCAATTGGAACACTGCAAACTACTGGACGCCGGAGAATGTGATTGGCTCTCACAAATCAGAAGTCACAACTCCATTCTAAAAATTTTGATGAGTTATATTTAATTATCCATCTATTTAAGTATTCACCTGATTAGTCCTATAAAAATTAACATAGAAGATTGTTAATAGATTCTTAAGACAACGCCACAATTGCTCAACTTGATGAATTGGACCGCGAAAGACGATTGGCAGCATTTAAAATTAAAGCTATTACTATTAATTCTGTAATTTATATTATCTTACGAATATTAATTTAGTAGCTGAGATGAGTGAGGACAAATAACATACACGTCAAAGCAAGTTGTCGAATTGAAGTAACAAACAAAAAAAGCTTGTCAGTTTAAGAAAAAAAAAAAGAAAAAGAAGAGAATACTGATGATGTCATGATGATATTAATTAACTACCCAAATCAGCTAATATCACATGTGTTTATTAATGATCGAGCATCGGCTGATAATGATCCTACTAATTCAGTGTAGTTCCACATTTTGTAGCTTTTAAAAAATACGTCTTCTAAATAAGAAAATTCAATAGCAGAATCAAAACGTGATTACAGACTCAAAAGTGTGAAGATGAAACCGTGATGCTTTGTCATGCTTTGTATACAACTCACATTTAATTCTGGTTGATGTACATTAAACTATAGTTAAACAGGGGCAGATCCAGAGAAAAAAATCAACTGAGACACAAATATTAAATAAAAAATTAAAATTAAAAGTGCTATACTTAAATTAAAATAATAGTCTACAAAGATATCCTCCGTTAATTCATTGCTTGAAATCGACTCATCGCTATTATTCGTAACATTTGCAAACAACTCTTTTTCAATAAAACAAACTAGATAATCACTTAGAAATTGATCTCCAATTCGATTGCATATGACTGTCTTCACTAGTTTCATTGCCGAAAACCACCTCTCACCACTAGCAGTAGCAACCGGTAAAGTTAAAACTAATTTTAAAAGCCTATAAATCAAAGGATGTGCAAAATGCTTATGTGATTCTACCATCAAACGCGAAAGATCTCCAAGACTTTTCAAACTCTTAAATCTCTGATCTTCTCATACATTATCAATGTAAATTTCAAGATGTTGCTCAAGAGATAAATACTCCATGAAGTTGAAGTCATCTTTACAGAACTTTGCTAGCTTCACTAACTTTGATTTGTTAAATCCACAAAAAAATTTAAGTGGACTTAAAGAAGCCATGCAAATAAGCAATTCAGTGTTTACCTCGTAAAACGATCGTTAAACTCTTGAAGATGCAAATCCAAAACCGTAGTAAAGCAATTGATCTTATAGTGATGCAGATTGGTTATGTTGGTTTTTTTCCTTGGCCTTTGTGGATCGATAAAGTCTTCTTCCATTATGAGCACTTCGACACCATGTTTCTCACAAAAAGAAGAAACTTTAACCATTAGTGAATCCCATCCATCATCTCTAAGCTTCTGCATTTCCCGTTTAGTGGATTCAATTAGTGACATAGCATTCAAAATGTCTTGATCTTTTCGTTGCAAAGTCATCGACAAATTCTCAATTAATCCCAAAATAAGTAACATCAGCTCCATGTAAAATACACAATCAAACGTGTTAAAATACTTAAGAAGACCATGTGCTTGATGTTTCTTCGAGCTTTCAACACTTTCATTTTTGATATACTCAAGAACTTCAATTATAGAAGAAAACAATCCAGCCAGTCGCAACAATGTTCTATAATGAGAACCCCACCGAGTATTTCTAGGCCTTTGAAGAGAAAGTTCTTGATTCAGTCCTGTTTCAGTGCTAATGTCACCACTACTAATTCTTTCTTCGATTTTTTTCCTATAACTTTCCCGAATCATATCTTTTTTTTACATGAAACTCCAACCACATTCAACAATGTAGAAATCATATCAAAGAAATCTCCAATGTCAAAATGTTTCTTTGCGACCGCAACTACGACTAATTGAAGTTGATGAGCAAAGAATGAATATAATATATTGAGCTGTTTTCCCTAAAAATCAATGATCGCAATCCATTAAACTCACCCTTCATATTACTAGCTCTATCATAACCTTGTCCTCTCACCTTACTCAAGCTTAGTCCATGTTTTGCAAACAGTTCATCAATAGCATCCTTCAAAGATAAAGTTGATGTCTCTTTCACATGGACAACTCCAACAAATCACTCCTTGACAACTCCCCTTTTATCAACAAATCGAAGAACAACAGCCATTTGCTCTTTGCCACTAACATCAGCAGATTCATCCACTAACAGACCAAACACACCATGATCAATTTCTTCTATAATAGATTTCACTACTTCCTCTGCAAAAGAATTTACAATATCCTTTTGAATCATTGGAGCAACCATCTGATTATTTCCTAGAGCAGTTTTCAAAACAGCCTTACTTATCACTTCATTATGATCTGTTGTATATTTCATGAGCTCTAGAAAGTTTCCTCTATTAGCCGACTCTTCTGGCTCATCATGACCAATATTCCTTGTTTCAACAAGTGTCTAGAAACATCAATTGAAGCTTGTAGTCGAATACGATAGGCATTTTTCACTGCATCATCCTTCATATAGAAAGCATGTATGATAGATTGACCTTGATTCATCAAATCATCACATTTCTTAGCAGCAATATTGTGAGAACTATTAGGCTCTCCAACATGGCCAAATAATCTATCAGGCTTATGCCAACTCGAGAATCCTTTTTTCACAAATTCAAGATATGCTTCCTACCAGTATCTTCTTAAAATTATGATCAGATGGTTGAGATGTACCTTTAGTCAAGTACTTACGTCTTACCTCATCTCTTTGATTTGGATGATAATCTAATATATATTTTTTTAGCGGGATTTGAAGGCAAATCATCTATTATATCGAATGATGATGTATCTTTTGGTTTTAAATACCGTTTCATCGATTAACTGCAAAACAATAAAATGTATAATAAATTAAATATAAACTAATAAATCAATCAATAAAAAAAAACCATGGACATGTGCAGTGCCATCAGTGCGTATATTTATAAGTTACAAAACCTAATGAATTCAAACCAATCTAACTTATAAACAAAATTTCTATTAAATTAAAACCAATACACCTCCAGATGAAGAAATATATCTATTAATACCCACAGAGTTAACGAACCTTACAATTTTTCAATAGCAAAATCATAAAGCAAACAAAACAAATTATAAACTAAATAAACTAATAGTGGAACACAGAGATGCCATTAAAGTCTAAAATTGAAGCATAACACATTATCAAAGTAATTCACAAATTGATACTATCTTTGTTCATTTAAAATTGAAACAAAAATTGAATAGTCATATTCTGAACCAAATCAAATTATGTAGAACAAAGAAATTATGAAAAAATTACCAGTTTATGTTTTGCAAGCAAAAAAACAGAAATCCGTTAAGAACAAATAAAATACAGTTTTTTTGTCATAATAAAAGAATGAAGTTATGTTTTTTTTCTACGATTAGATCTAAATTAGAGTTTAAATGTAAAAATAGATTAATATAAATGGGCTTTATAATTTAAATTGATCTAGGTTTAGTTTAGTTTACTTTATTATTTGGGCTCAATCTAAAGTTTTTGTAATTAATTCAAAGTATGAGTGCACAATATATTTTTATTAAGAAGTTACATATTTTTTTTTTTGAAAACTATAGGTGCACGTGCACCCCCTCTCCTTGTCTTACATCCGCCCTGGTTAAATATGCTTTTGGGACCACAATTGGAGGAAACGGATGAATTAATAGCTATGAAGCCGTACACGTTGTCTTCTAGTGTTTTTCAAATGTTAAAGCATGACAGGCTAAGACACAAACGTGATTTAAAGAGCTAATCTTGGCGACTTAAAAGGAGAGGGCATCTGCGTTAGGTCAAGGTATAAGGGCTGTTGTGTCTCACTATAAATGGGATATATGAGGCAATTGAAAGAGTTACGGTATTAAGCTAAGAGAGAGAAAGGAGAGAAATAACTTGTAAGAACCTAAGTTATTCTTGTTTTTTTTTCTAGACATAAGAACTGATAGAGTGAGCTTTAAGTTGCTAGTGAAGGACATTAAAGTGGGTCACTTATAGTTCTTGTTGTAATCTATGTTCTGAAACACTAGTAGATTCTGAGTAGTGACTCGGCGAGACGTAGCAACCCTAGTTAACGGACGTGAACTCGTTAAATTTACATATGTGCTCCTGCTTTAATTTCTTCTTACTACAAACTCATCTTCTTCTCTAAAAACTCTGTCTGTCCTCTGTTTTTTCTGAAAGACTATAAGACTTGTCTTAACAGCTCTCTGTTATGGGTTTGTTTAGTCTTTACTCAAGGATTAAAGTCCTTACAGAGTAGTATCAGAGCCATAGGTTCGTTGTTCTCAGTTATGTAAAGTTTAAAACTGTGAACCCATGTTGTCAGCTAGGATATAAGTTGAGAAATCTGATGGACGTGGTGACTACACCATTTGGAAAGAAAAGCTCATGGCACATCTAGATATTTTGGGTCTGAGTGTAGCTTTGAAGGAAACTGAAGCTCAGATGGAGACAAGACAGAAGAGGAAGCTAAAGAAGCTGTGGAAAAGCTTGAAGGTTTGGAAGAAAAGAAGGGGAAAGCTCGAAGCATGATTGTTTTAAGTGTTACTGATAGAGTCCTAAGGAAGATTAAGAAAGAGCATACTGCAGCTGCTATGCCAAAACATTCTAGACAAGCTGTACATATCCAAGGCTCTTCCAAACCGGATCTATCTTAAGCAGAAGCTATACAACTTCAAAATGTCTGAAAATCTGTCTATTGAAGGTAACATTGATGATTTTCTTCATATTATAGCAGATTTGGAAAACACGAATGTCATGACATCTGATGAAGATCAAGCTATTCTGTTGTTGATGTCACTACCTAAGCCTTTTGATTAGTTGAGAGATACTTTGAAATATAGTTCATGCATAACCACTTTGACCCTAGATGAAGTTATTGCAGCAATATACTCAAAAGAACTTGATTTTGGCTCTGTTAAGAAAAGTATCAAAGGACAAGCTGAAGGTCTCTATGTCAAGGATAAGACAGAGACAAGGGTAAGAACTGAGCAACGTGAGAAAGGATGCAAATTCCAAAGGGCAAGATCTAAATCTAAAAGTAAGAGGGGATGTTGGATTTGCGGTATGATACGCTTTATCTACTGCAATGGAGACATATAATGGATGAATCACTCGCTATAGAAAAAAAGTTAGATGATACTATTCTATGGCATCGAAGATTGGGGCATATGAGTCAGAAAAACATGAACCTCTTAGTGAAGAAAGGTGTTCTAGACAGAAAGAAAGTTTTTACTCTGGAAACGTGTGAAGACTGCATCTATGGACGAGCTAGGAGAGTTGGTTTCAACATAGCTCAACATAAAACAAGAGAGAAACTTTAGTATGTGTTCTCTGACTTATGGGAAGCTCTTTATGTGCCACTTTCCCTTGGTAAATGTCAATACTTTATCTCATTTATTGATGATCACACAAGGAAAGTGTGGGTTTATTTTCTAAAAACTAAAGATGAGGCTTTTGAGAAATTTTTGGAGTGGATTAATCTGGTGGAAAATCAAAGCGACAAGAAGGTAAAGACTCTTCAAACTGACAACTGTCTTGAGTTCTGCAACCGATCATTTGATGAGTTTTTAGGCTCTAAAGGGATTCAAAGGCACAAAACATGTGCATATACCCCACAAGCGTATGAACAGAACCATTATGGAGAAGGTAAGAAGTATGCTGAGTGACTCTGGTCTCTCAAAGAAATTCTGGGCAGAGGCAACTCATACATCTGTTATTATCATCAACAAAACGTCATCATCAACGTTAAACTTTGATATTCCCGACAAGAAGTGGTCTGGAAAGCAACAAGTTTACAGCTACTTGAGAAGATCGGCTATATTGCTTTCATTCACACTGATTATGGTAAACTCAGTCCTAGACCAAAGAAAGGAATCCTTGTTGGATATCCTATTGGAGTGAAAGGTTACAAGATCTGGTTGATAGAAGAAAAGAAATGCGTGGTGAGTAGAAATGTGATTTTTTAAGAAAATGCAGCTTATAAAGACTTGGTTTTGAGAAAGAAAGTTTACATGAAGAAGATGATGCTCATCCAAACTTGTATCTACACCTTGATCTTGACACAAAAGAGGAATTAATCTCAGGTGGAGACCAAATTACAGATCAAGAACAACCGCTGCTTCTAAGTCCTCTTTCTGCAACTCCATCAACAAATTATGAAAGTGATGAGTCAGAGGCTGAAGTAAATCAGTCACCTCTTAGTTATCATTTGGTTAGAGACAGAGTGAGAAGAGTTAGCAAAGCTCCAATACGCTTTTATGATGAATACTATCTCGCAGAAGCTCTGTATACTACAGAAGATGGTGGAGAAAAAGAACTTGTTGATTACAGTGAAGCTAAGAGAGACACAAACTGGGAAAATTGGAAGTTTGCTATAGATGAAGAAATAGATTCTCAAACTAAAACTCAGACTTGGACAGTAGTCAAGAAGCCATTGAATCAGAGAATTATTGGCAGCCGGTGGAGTTTTAAGTATAAACTTGGAATTCCTGGAGTTGAAGAACCAAGGTTCAAAGCAAGACTTGTTTCTAAAGAGTATACTCAAAGATAAGGTATTGATTATTATGAGATCTTTGCTCCAGTTATCAAGCATGGCTCTATAAGCATAGTGCTCTCAATTGTTGCTCAAGAAGACCTTGAATTAGAGCAACTTGATGTTAAGACAGCTTTTTCCATGGAGAATTAAAAGAGAAGATCTACATGACTCCTGAAGGGTATGAATCCATGTTTCAAGAGGATGAAGTTTATCTTTTGAACAAGTCACTGTATGGTCTCAAGCAAGCCCTAAGGCAATGGAATGAAAAATTTGACATGTATAAGAAGCGAATATGACAGTTGCACCTACATTAAGGTATTGCTTAATGGTTCTATGATGTATCTACTTATCTTATGTAGATAATGCTTGTTGCAGCCAAGAATAAAGAAGCCATTGCTCAGCTGAAGCAGAAACTTAGTTTGAATTCAAAATGAAGGATCTAGGAGCTGCTAAAAAGATCTTTGGTATGGAAATTATTAGAGACAGAGCTGCTGGTGTTCTTTGGCTTTCACAAGAAGGTTATTTGAATAAAATTCTGAAAACATACAACATGAAAGAAGGTAAGCATGTAATGACTCCACTGGGAGTTCATTTGAAGATGCGTGCAGCAGCTGAAGAGAAACTGGCCAACGAAGAATTTATGAAGGTTGTGCCTTACTCCAATGCCATAGGGAGCATCATGTATGCTATGATCGACACTTTTCCTGACCTTGCAAATCCTGTTGGCGTCATCAGTCGTTTCATGAGCGAACATATCAAAGATCATTGGTTTGGAGTCAAGTGGGTGCTAAAGTACATCAAAGGCACCCTTACTACTAAACTGTTTTACAAGAAGAGCAATGATTTCAAGATAGTGGGTTATTGCGATGCTGATTATGCTGTTGCTCAAGACAGAAGATGATCGATTACTGGTTTGGTATTCACACTTGGTGGTAATACCATTAGCTGGAAGTCTGGTCTGCAGCGAGTTGTTGCTCTTTCAACCACAGAATCAGAGTATATGTCATTGACAGAAGCTGTCAAAGAAGCAGAGTGGCTGAAAGGTTTGTTTAAAGAATTTGGTTATGAGCAGAAGAGTGTGGAGATCTTTTGTGTATCACAAAGTGCGATTGCACTCTCCAAGAACAATGTGCATCACGAAAGGACAAAGCACATTGATGTTAAATGTCACCATATTAGAGAAGTGATAGCACGTGGTGACATTGATGTGATGAAGATATCTAACGAGAAGAATCCGGTTGATATATTCACAAAGACCTTGGTTGTGAGCAAGTTTCAGGCTGCATTGAACTTGCTTCTAGTCAAGTATGAGTAGTAAAACTCAGGGAATCCGAGTTAGGAATCCTGCAACTGGCGTTCAAAGGTACTCTTTTAACTAATTTGTACAGACGTTTGGTTTTTTCATCATGATTTCAGAAGGAGATTTGTGGAGATGAAACCGTGATGACCAAGTTAAGACAACAAGCAAGTCATGCTCTGTCTGCAACTCACATTTAAATCTGGTTGATGTATTAAACTATAGTTAAATATGCTTTTGGGACCACAATTGGAGGAAACGGATACATTGACAGTTATGAAGCCCTACACATTGTCATCTAGTGTTTTTTAAATGTTAAGGCAAGACTAGCTAAGACGCAAACATGATTTAAGGAGCTGATCTTGGCGACTTAAAAGGGGAGGGCGTCTGCGTTAGGTCAAGGTACAAGGACTATTGTGTTTCACTATAAATGGGATATATGAGGCAATTGAGAGAGTTACGGTATTAAGCTAAGAGAGAGAAAAGAGAAAAAAAAACTTGTAATAACCTAAGCTGTTCTTGTTTTTTTCTTTCTAGACATAAGAACTGATAGAGTGAGATTTAAGTTGCTAGTGAAGGGTATTAAAGTGGGTCACTTATAATTCTTGTTGTAATCTTTGTTCTTGAACACTAGTGGATTCCGAGTAGTGACTCGGCGAGACGTAACGACCCTAGTTAACAGGCGTGAACTCGTTAAATTTGCATGTGTGCTCATGCTTTACTTTCTTCTTATTACAAACTCATCTTTTTCTCTAAAAACTCTGTTGTGAGTTTGTTTGGTCTTTATTCAAAGAAGGTCGATGCCATTGCAATACTAAAGTCCTTACAAAAAGTAATAAACTCCAAAATGTATTATTTATGTTATCGGTGGGTTGTGATGAAAAAAAGCAAAGCGAATGTTTATCCACACTAATCTTGTTTGGATTAGATTAATATCCTTCGAGATTGTCTCAACTTCTTTAGTGTTAGGCATCATATACATAAACACTCATAGTTTATTTTTGGTGCGACGACGTAAAGCTTGTTTAGGCATAATCCCAACAATCAAATATATAATGACACTCAAAATGACTAATATGTCTGCGTAAAGTCATACCTATCTATTGTCGGCAGCCGCGTGATATCCTAAAAAAATATTTAATCGTGCATCTGATTTTGGCATATTAAAATGCAATATTATTTCTATCATAGATCAATGTAACAGGAATAAGGACTAATATATAGTTATATACTCACATATTACACATTTCTATATTTTGGAGGATCTATCGTATTCTACTATTCTTAACTTGTTTCAGTTTTTCTCATATCAATACGAATATTACTTTACTCCATCAAATATCGATCTCATTACATATTTAGTATATATACATTCGTTGTCCTTTAATTTGTGTGTCCTGTCTATTAAGTACTAAGTATGTTTGATAAGTTTTTGGATAAGAACTGAAAAGATATACCTGTTACTCTTTTTTCCTAGAGTTTAGATAACGATGATTACTAAGTGAATAAGCTACACGTTTTCGGAAATAGACTGAATTAAATTCACAAATGTAGCGCGTCTTGAACTTGCTTGTTTATTAACAAATAATTAACCTTTGTAAGAAACAAAAATCAAGCCATCAAAATATAAATCGGAAATGAGAAACATAATTTTTAAAATAAACAAGAAACGAGACAAATAAGTTTGAAAATAAACCAGAAATGAGAAACATAGGTTTTATTAATTAATTAATTACGATGAGTTTCCATAGGTTTTATTTTTATTATTTAATAAAAGATTCAAAAATAGTTAATTGAAAATGGTTTACAAATGTTCTGATACCATCATACCATTGATATCACATAAATTAGAAAGAAATATAGTATAACATAGTTCGGATAGTTAAAAATTAAATATTTATCTTATAAAAGGTGAGGCTGCGTTAGCCGTTAGGTGTATATATAGTAATGTTTTCTTGTTTTTTTTTTTTTTTTTTTGCAACAATAGTAATGTTTTCTTCTCAACAAAAGGGAGTAATTTTTAATGTTATCTTTATAGGAGAGATCTTATCTTTGTTCACGACCCAATTAATTTTGTTTTTAATTAAAAGAAGAAAAAAGAAGGAAATGGATAGTATTCCGGAGAAATGGAAACTTTGTGTCACGTCAATATCATGCATTTTTATTCCCATTTATGTGTTTTCGATTAGCCAAACTTGTCTCATTGTGAAAGTAACAATGTACATCACCTCTTTAATAGCTAATATTTGTAATGTTAAAATTGTAATATTTGTAATATTGTAATGCTAACATTACAAATATTAGCTATTAAAGGGATGTATTGAATTGAATATTTTGAGAAATTTGAGTTTTAATGAGTTTTGAGAGGATTTTGTAAAATTTTATTATTAAATTTTCTGAAATCTCATCTAAAAGTATAGAATTTTGGTCTTTGTATTTTTTACTAAAAAATTTCCTCAAATCTTAGCTGAAACTTTTAACTTAAATTATAATCATGTTTTCAATAACAATATAAGTGTAAAATTTAAAATCATTAATCCAATAATACTGAATTTTAAAAAATATTTTAAAATGCATATTTCAATAATATATGATTTATCACTAAAATACAAATTTCTCTAATTACTCAGTCCAATACTCCTACTAAGTGTTGAGAATTGGTGCTCCTAACTAACTTATGAAGACATAGAATCAAGCAAAATTTCTCTCAATCAAATTTCATTCTTTAAGTTTATCAAAAAGTTAATTAGTAGGAGAGAAACCTGAAATCTGCCCACCTTCGCTATTTTTGTCCGATTACAACATCAGCTAATTAGGTAATCATGAACTTTTGACTAAAAATAAAATAAAATAAGGCTACATAACATTTGGAATTTAATAACTAATATTATCAATAAAGTCACGGATTTTGCAAGATTCTTCTATATCAACGGGGAAAAAATCAGAGCATGGGCCATTTGTGGACCAGATTGAGTCATACACCTCATTCCAAGTCATAAATCAAATCAAGTCACGGAAAAAAAAAAAGGAAAAGTAATTAAAGAATAACTTTAATCAATTAATAAGAGCTCGTTATAACAAGACTATAATGACTAGTTCCTCGTGTTATCACTCCAACTTGCTTTTGTTGACTAAAGTTTCAATAACTATAAAAATAAAAATTCGAAGATAATTGGTCGAAACCATGGGACCAACTACCCCATGCATATATATTGCCATTGGTTGAGAAGCTAATATCAAAGTAGCCCCATTAATGTCAAAAAAATTAATGAGGTTTTCATAATTCTCTAACATTTATTTATTGTTATGTGGCAAACAACACAACAACCCTAAATAAAAATGTTAGAGAATTTTGTGTAGATTGATGTAATAAGTTTTAAATAAATTTACAAAAACTAGTTTGATTGATATGTTTATTAGTACTAAACAGTGTATTATATCCACTTAATTTACACTATTATTATCTTAATTGAAATGTGTTTCATGGTTATAAATTTATAAAACCTAATTTTCTAAACTAAAAATGTTTTAAATCATAACTTCTTGTTAATTTTCTTTTTAAATCATAACCTTTATTGATTTTCTTTTTAATTCACATACTCATGTTGACTAAGCCAAAATAAGTATGATATTAATCCGACTAACTGAGCGATTAAACACTATTAGCTTTTCTTCTAAATCTCTGTTAAGTAAAATGTCATTGTTCCTTTTAATTTAGAAACCTCCAATTAACAATGTTTAACTGCTCGGTTAGCCAAGTTAATATCGTGTCTATTTTGGCTCACTAAACAGAAGTTTGTGATTAAAAAAAAACAACAACAAAAATTTGTGATTTAAAACATTTTGAGAAAGTTCATCCTTTTTGTTTTTTTTTGCCTAGTTGGTGATTTATTTAGCATTTTTCCCAAAGAAAAATTGTAAAATTGTGAATAAGTAGATTCACGTTGCCGACATGACACCCTTGAATGAAATACATCCAACTATCTATTATATAACTTACTATTAACAAACCTTTTTTTTTGGGGTTGGATTTTGATTTAACTTGGCAACTTTTGTTTTTTTTGGAAAGAAACTTAACTTTGCAACTTGTTGCATTTACGTATAATGACTTTTTAAAGATATTTATGTGGAGATTTTTTTCTGTTGTAAACGAGCTCATGAAAAACCCACTAACTTGTACACACATATCTAATTGTCGGTATTCTTTAGTTATTCAATATTTCTAATTGATAAACAATGACGAACGCAATGGCGTCACCACAAGAGAATGTGAAAGTTAAAAGGTCAACAAAGTCAACGAGCTCTACATATAGTATTTACCAAATATGTACACTACTATGTACGTAACTCCGTACCAATGGACCGACATGTTTTAACTTCTTTAAGCTCAAAACGTATTATTTACAATACTACTACAAAATAAAAATCGTGGTTAACTGATATAAAAATGATAATTAATGAGATTTCAGACTATAAGAATTTTCCAGATCATAAAATTTTTATACAGCAAGGATTCATACTCAAGATTTGAAATTAAATCCTATACGACCAATGGCACATA
The DNA here is from genome assembly GCA_028015245.1 of Cardamine occulta. Classification (NCBI taxonomy): domain Eukaryota; kingdom Viridiplantae; phylum Streptophyta; class Magnoliopsida; order Brassicales; family Brassicaceae; genus Cardamine; species Cardamine occulta. The sequence goes on along the minus strand of CM051379.1, from coordinate 5,164,782 downwards.
TAGTTCTTATCTAATCTATGATTCATAATCGTCATTAATTAATCTGCCGTAATAATTATTTTTGTACCTCCGTTAAACTGATAAATATTCAACACAATTCCATATAAACACACATGACACATGCATGTTGTATATCAACAAACCGTCGGATATTTTTGAGCCAGCATCATCATAAAAGAGAATTTGTTAGCTACAAGTATATTTAGGCTGATTAAATGGGCTAAGCTATGCCGGTGTTAATGGGCCAGACAACATTATGTCTAAAAAGCCCAAAATTGTAAAGTGCTTTTGAAAATTTGATATTGATATTACCCTTCTTCTTCTTTTTTTTTTTTTGCACTTTTTCATATGTAATCTACCAAATTAATTACGTTTGGCATTGATTAGTCTAAACCCTAAACTCTAAACTCATCAAACACAAAGTAAACAGTGGCCGAAACATAATATAAAATAGTTTAGGTTATTTCGTGATCTCGAGATATTAGTAAATTTAATTGTTTTAATTAATTAATTTATTTTATTTGTTTAATTATAATTATAATTTATTATTTCTATTTAAATATAATCTTAGTTGACATATTTTTATTGATTACATTTAGAAAAAAGTGATCAATGATTTAGTCTAATTGTTTTATTATGAAAGAGTAATTAATGATTTATTGATTAGATTTTTAAAAATTAATTAATGATAATATTACATGTCATGTTTTGATTGGGTAAAGAAATAGAAGGTGAACAAAGAAGTTTTCACCACTAGGGGTGAACTCAAATATTATTCAATTGTTTACATCTAGGATTTGTTTGCTAGTTATAGATTTGTTTCTTCATATACCAGAACCTAAACTATACATCTTTCCGATTAGGCATGGTCATTTCAGATATTTGAGTCTGTTTGAATTTGATATTTTGAGCTACAAATTTTTAGGTTTAAGAAAATAGACTAACTAGAATCAAAACCGAATGCCAGCAGTCAGATTTTACTAATTTAGTGCAATTCGTCAGAATAGTCATCGTTAGTATATGGGCTTCTAAGATTTTTTAACATACAGATCCATTAATGTCTTTTATCTATACACACAAAGGGAAATCAAACATTCAATCCACATTTAATTGTACTCGAAAACTATCATAAATCTGATATTTCCAAAAGTCATCAATGAATAAACATAGAATTTGAGTTTGGTTGCACTAATTTTATTTATATAAAAAATTAATGTTTTTTTCGTTCACTCATACGAACTGATTTCAAATTTAACTCGCATTTCAACCGCAAATTTACCTTTGATCCTTAAAATTTTATTAATATAATTAAATAATTAATAGAAACGATGTTAATGACTAGACTATTTATTAATAAATTAGATGATTAACAAAATTATAAAATTGTTTCTACTTATAAAATGACGCTAATAACTATACTATTTTCCTCCTATAATGGCAAGGAGAGACTCATGTATCTATTTGATTTGTTTACGTCCAAATATATATTGTTAATCTTTTAATTGGATCGGGAAGAAGCCCGTTCAGGAACAAGAAAAAAACATCGCCGAAGGCAGGGCTAGTGACTGGAGTGAAGTCGTAACAAGGTAGCCGTACTATAACACACGATTTTCAGACATGTGAGAGCTACAATGAAACTACACTAGTGAAATACCAAGTTCTAGAGTATTTGTCAAAGTCAAAACAAATAGTTATGGTGACGCTGCTCAAATTCGAGTAAACTCATAATTGATTTTACAAATTTTAATTATATTTTTCAAAATAAAAGTTAATAGCATTCACTTTTTTTGCATCAGCAACTATCTACAAACACTATCATCTTACAAAATCATCATTGCCACGTCAATGCATCATACGTTTTCAACTCCAATGGAATGTCTAACTGTACTGACGTGGTTCAAACACACCAACAAACTATATTCTTAAAACAAAAGTCTCATTATTTCTTACTATGCACATAAAAGGTACCAAAATGAATAACATTTTCAAATAAATCAAAAGGTAACAAAATGATTAACATTTTCAAATAAATCAGAAACTACATATTATTACATATATATAAGATTAGTTATTCGAAGATGTATGAATAACGAAAATTTGTCGACAATCAATATTTTGATCCGGCTCGTCAAAATTAAATCAAAACTTAAACTTCTGTTCCAAATTTTAAATTTGTTTATTGTCCAACTAAATTTTGACACATGATCTTAAATTGAGTAAATATGATATTTTAATGTAAGAGCTTTAATATTTTGTATTCTAGAAATCTATTATAATTAAAGGTCTCAAAAATATTTGGTGGGTAATAAATAAAGGAACAAAGAGGGTCATACATGTTCGCGGTTTGTGACCGTATGAAAATTGAAAACGATTGGCTTATAGATATTTCACACTCATCAGATTGAGTGATGATGATGTAAAGATGTGAAGATGCGATGATAGATTTCATGTTGATTGACATGTATTTGTTTGTCCTAACATTTTCTCATCTATTTACTTTATTTTTTCGTTAACCTACTCATTTATTTACTATTGACCACCAAACTCGTTTGTTGTATGGCAAAAAAAAAAATTGTAAACTTAGAAAACCCTCACACTTAAAAAATTAAATTATGTGTATCATTTATTTGTGTATTTATAGTATTTTAAAACATTGTTTTGCAATCCAAATCCTAATATATATGACGCTAACACCAACACAAACCGGCCAAATCATCTAATTACAAATTTTAAACAATTATTTGTTTCAAAAGATTGAAAATGATGTGTGACATCTAACACAAGTGGATGGTGAAAGACAATGTCGGGTGGGTTGGGGTGCATTTCCACGCGCGACTTCGACTTATTGTCCCTACACAACTCTCTTCTTCATCTTCTATTAAAGACCTTTCTTTGCTCATCTCACTATAATTCTCTCATCTTCACATCTAAACCACTTAAACCATCAAAGAAAAAAAAACCCTTAAAGAAAATCTCTATTATCGAAAATGGGAGTTTTGAAGAGAAGAGTATCAAGTAGCAGAGGTCTTGGAGGTGTTCTTAGAGAGCAAAGAGCTAAGCTTTACATCATCAAACGATGTGTTGTGATGCTCCTATGTTGGCAAGATTGATCTTGGTTGATTCAAAGTATCATCACTTACTTTGAAGCTCAACCGAAACAAACCGATGATTGCTAGAAGATATGATGGAGAATACCGGTTTGGGTTTTGCTTGCAAATCGTCGATCTTAGGGAGATGGAAGTTGA
>CM051379.1:5086437-5161437 GCA_028015245.1 Cardamine occulta | reverse complement strand
ACACTTTCAATATGGGTATATGTTTTTTGGGGTGTTGGTGGGTAAATTTGTAAATATAAACAAATAAAGATTTGGGATAAATTTTGTAATGGCTTTGGGCCTTAGTTCTATAGCTCCCACTGTAAATTCAACTATCTCACACATAAATCTAACAAATATCAGATCTTACTTATTTTACCCTTTTACTTAATTTTCTTGCTTTCACATAATGCTTTACGAGCTTCTGACTATAGTATTTGGTTTATTAAAAAAAAATTATTTTCTAATATGTGAAACGGCATTAACCCATACATGAATGTTATTTCCAAATGTTTAAACGTTTTAAAAGTCGGTTTAGCTACTCGATAAAGAATCCAACAAATAGAGGTCGATGCTATATTTTTCAACCAATTAAAAGTTTAATTTAACAGAAAAAAAAACAACTTAGTTACATCTTTTGTGTTTGTGTAAGCAAGTTATATATCTCATTAATTACATGAATTATTAGGAGCCAAAATTAAATATACAAAATCATGTCATAGTTACAAGTTTGATACTCCTAAAGGTCCATATACGAAGAAAACTCTGATTATTAGTCAAACCAACAAGGCAACAACTACTTCCTAGTTCAAATGATTAGCCAATTGATTTGAAGATAAATTAAACAATTAAAATTAAATATTCTTTGGTTATTTGTCTAATCATATAGTATGTTGGTGCTCCACGTATGAGATAACTCTACTTTAATTTGGATCTGTGGACTCACATCACAATTTTCAAGATTTTATTAAGAATTAACTTTTGTCATTATACGATTTGTGCTGTTTAGTTGCTATTTGAATTATCAAATTAATCTAATCAAGTTTTAATGACTAAAGATATAAATCAAGGGACACAGTATTAAAATTATTGTTTGGTCCCTCTTATTTATTCTGATGTGACCATTAGGCGCCAAATTATTTATGATAGAAGACATGTATAATTATTATGAGGCCACATCATATTTATTATATTTAAATAATTAAAAGTGAATTTCCTTTTTCTTTTTTCTTCTTTTAATTGCGTCAATATAGTCTGAAGACTAAAAGTGATTGCAACCAATCACGAACTTAAGGGCCCAATATTACGGCCCATCAATGCTCAAAATTCTTTTGCTTATCTCTCTTTATCTCAAATAAACTTGTAAATTTTGAATTAAAATCGGCAAGAACTTTGATTAAAAACACACAAGTTTTTGAATGAGAGTTTTGCGGTTGGGAATACCTTCATTATATAACACGAAGTTTACTAATATTTGAGCATTAAATTTATTATTATTATTATTCTATTTATTTTCATATAAATTATGTAGATTTTTGATAAAGAGATCAAGAAAAAATGGGGTCAAAGTGTCAGGTGGGAAGAAACTGAATCTGCATCATTGTCTCATTGAAATTCTGTTGTCGGCCAACTTAAACTATGCAGCCCATATGTGTTATGTACTCATCTACACTACACCTTTGATATACTTTTTCTTTGTTTTGGTTGTCATGTTTAATAATATATTTATTTATGAGTGAATGAATGATAGAGTTCCATAGCTTAAACGACACGTCTTCCTAAAAAACTGATAATGTATTTTCAACCAAATATAATGATTTGTATGGTTAAAAAATGAATATGAATATCAACCCGATTAGGGTTTATACAAAAAATGAATATGAATTTGTAAGTGAACTGTGTAGTAAAGAAAAAAATCTACCATCAGCAGTAAGAAAATCTTGACTTATAAAGACAAAAGAAGTTGAACAGTAAAAAAACAAGAGGATGAGGTCGACCACGTGCGGCGGTCCTACCACCGTCGCCGTCGTGGCCAAAACCATCGTTCTGTTCTCTTGTCACTTTCTCACATCAGGGTCCAAATTTTATTTATTGATTGATGATATGATATTCTCATTATTGAGTTTCCTATTAAATGGTTCTTTTTTTTTTTTTTGCTCAGCCAATGGTTTATTTCACATACCCAATTAAGCTAAACATTTTTATGTAATATTTGTCAGCTATTTCTTATTTCCATTTTTAGTTTTGTTTCAAGAACACGATTTCCCTTCTATAAACTTACTAATAAAATTTTAATCAATTTTCATGAAAATGATGTAATATCAGAATAACAAAATAACAGAATGATTCAACAATTATGCAAGTTTTACTAATCATAAAATTTTGTGGAATCGTGATCTATGTTATTCGTATTTTAAATTTTGTAACTAAGTTAAATTTGGTTCCACTAATGATTCCGCAACTTCATTTTTCATACGCATCTTTTTTTTGTTTACCCAAGATTCTGCTCTATCACCTCTATATCTATAATCTGTTCGAGGTTCTTATGGTCTCTCCAACTACTCACAAATTCCAACTAGCTAAAGTGTTTTTGGTCTGCTGAATGTGAATACTCTTTTTGTCTTCGACCTCGTGCATTGTTATATGTTGGCTCGACATTATTGGTCCACTGTATTATATATTGAATTTCTTGTTCTTCAACACTTCTCTCCAGGTACATTCGTATTTATGTTCTTCCAATCTGTTAGACTATCTCCAATGGTTATTCTAATTTTTTTTTTTTAAATAGAAAATTTCAAAAATAGAAAAAGAGTTTGTTACAATGGTTGCCTTTATTTTTATTTTTTAATAATATTTAAAAAATATAATAGTTTTATTTTATTAATGTTGTAAACTAGAGAGAATTATGGAAAAATTTCGTGTGTTGTATTATTGATAATGAGGTTCTAATAGAACTTTTATATAGGAATCAATACAAGAGATAAAAGGTAAATCCTATTCGAAATAGGAAAAGTATAAACCGTCTTAAGTCTCATCGGATATGGGCCGATGCCGTAATCAGTTTGACAATCCACAATGATTTATAACACTCCCCCTTGGATGTCATAACTCTAAGAGCTCGTAATACGCTTTGGATGTTGCCTCATTAAAACCTTTTTCGGAAAACCCAGTTGGGACAAAATCGAGATAAGGAAAAAGAGTACAACACGCATTACTCCCCCTGTTCCGAACATCACTGAATGTCTTTCAATCTTCGCATTCCAATCTGATGTATTAGCTTCTTGAATGTCGAGGTTGGTAGAGACTTTGTAAATATATCTGCTGAATTTTCACTTGAACAAACTTGTAGAACTTGTACTTCTCCATCCTTTTGTAGATCATGCGTGAAAAAGAATTTTGGCAAAATATGTTTCGTCCTGTCTCTCTTAATATATCCATCTTTGAGTTGTGCTATGCATGCTGCATTATCCTCGTACAATATGGTTGATTCCTCTTTTCCCTCGGTCATTCCACAATCCACTTTAATATGTTGAGTCATTGATCTCAACCAAACACATTCACGGCTAGCTTCATGCATCGCCAAGATTTCTGCATGGTTGGACGATGTAGCAACAAGAGTTTGCTTCATGGATCGTCAAGATATAGCCGTACCACCGTGAGTAAAAACATATCCCGTTTGGGATTTAGCATTGTGTGGATCCGAGAGGTAATCTGCATCCGCAAAACCAATCAAACCATCTTTGTTATGGTTAGTATAAAATAATCCCAAATCTTTCGTTCCTTGTAGGTAACGAAGTATATGTTTAATCCTGTTCCAGTGCCTTTGGGTCAGACATGAGCTAAATCTTGATAATAAATTCACGGCAAAACATATATCTGGCCTAATATGGCTCGCCAAATACATCAAAGCTCCTATGGCACTTAGATATGGCACTTCGGGACCAAGGACGTCTTCATCATCCTTCTTTGGACCGAATGGATCTTTATCCAAGTCAAGGGATCTCACAACTATGGGGATAGACAATGGGTGAGATTGGTCCATGTTAAATCTCTTGAGTACTTTCTCTGTATATGCCATTTGATGCACAAGGATTCCATTATTCATGTACTCAAGTTGTAACCCCAAACAAAATCTTGTTTTTCCTAAATCTTTCACCTCGAATTCTTTCTTTAGATATTCGACTGTTTGGGAAATTTCCTCAGAGGTTCGTAGGATATTCAGGTCGTCTACATACACCGCGATGATTACAAACCCCTTAGTAAATTTCTTTATGAATATACACGGATTTATGGGGTTGTTCTTATAGCCCTCTTTGACTAGATATTCACTTAGTCTATTATACCACATTCGACCTGATTGTTTCAATCCATAAAGACTTTTGTTCAACTTTATACAATGTTGTTTTTGAGAACTTTCTTTATCTTTGAGCTCAATTCCCTCTGGGACTTTCATATATATATTTCATTATCCAGTGGACCATATAAGTATGTGGTTACAACATCCATTAACCGCATATCCAAATTTTCTCTTATGGCCAGACTTATTAGGAATCTAAATGTTGTAGCATCCACCACAGGGGATTATGTCTCCTCATAATCTTTTCCTGGTCTTTGCGTGAATCCTTGTGCAACAAGCCGTGCTTTATGTCTCACGATTTCATTATTTTTATTCCTTTTCCTCACAAAGACCCATTTGTGTCCAACTGGTTTAATATCAAGAGGTGTCCGGATTATAGGACCAAATACATTCCTCTTCTTTAATGAATTTAACTCCACGTTTATAGATTCTTTCCATTTAATCCAATCTTTTCTCTGAGTGCACTCTAATATTGATGTGGGTTCTAGATCCTCACTTATATCCATAATGTCAAGTGCTACCTTGTATGCAAATATTTCATCAATGTCGACATTATTTCTATTCCATTATTTTCCAGACATGACATAATTTATTGAGATCTCATTATTGTCAAGAACTTCAGGACCTTGAAGCTCGGCGTCCCAAGTATCAATGTTTGGTTCCTTTGGTTCATTCATGTCTAGGGTTCCAATAACCTCGGATTCTCCCATTGCACCTTTTTTTGATTTCCGAGTGTTCTTATCCTTGGAACCTAATGATCTACCTCTCTTTAAGCGCGCTTTAGATTCTGTAGCAACTTGATTGTGTCCCTCTTGGACATAAATTCTTATTGGTGCATTAACAGCTAGTATGTATGACTTTGTTACTCTCTTCGGGTCAGCAAATAAATCTGACAATTGATTAGCTAGCTTTTGTAAATGTATAATCTTTTGAACTTCTATTTCACATTCTTTAGTTCGAGGATCTTGCCATGTTAAGGATGTTTGATTCCATGTAATTTCCTTTACCAGTCTGTTATTATCTCCTCTTAATGTTGGATAGTTGGATTCGTCAAAGTGACAATCCGCATACCTGACCTTAAATAGATCACCCGTGGTTGGCTCAAGGTACTTAACTATGGTGGGAGAATCATATCCAACATATATCACCATCCTCCTTTGAGGTCCCTTCTTACTTCTCTGTGGTGGAGCAATTGGTACATATATGGCACATCCAAATGTCTTAAGATGGGATATGTCTGGCTCATGACCCGTTAGCAATTGTGATGGGGAATATTTGTGTTCACTAGATGGCCTGATGCGAATTAGTTCAGCTGCATGTAAAACTGCATGTCCCCAAGCTGAGACCAGAGTTTTGATCTCATTAGTAATGGCCTCGCAATTAGTTGAATGCGTTTGATAAATGATTCGGCCAATCCATTTTGTGTATGTACATGTGCCACATAATTTTCTACACTTAGCCCCATGGACATACAATAATCATTAAACGCTTGGGACGTGAATTCACCAGCATTATCTAGACGTATAGTCTTTAAAGGAAAATCTGGAAAGTGTGCTCTTAGACGAATTATTTGAGCAAGTAATCTCGCAAATGCCAAATTTCGAGTTAATAATAGACATACGTGTGACCATCTCGTAGATGCATCAATAAGTACCATAAAATATCAAAACGTCCCACAAGGTGGGTGAATTGGTCCACAGATGTCACCTTGTATTCTTTCCAGAAAATTCAATGTTTCCTTATTCACTTTTACTGGTGATGGCCTGACTATGAGTTTCCCTAGTGAACATGCTTCACACGTGAGATTTTTTGGGATAACTCTTCTTTCTTTCAATGTGTGCCCATTTGTATTTAATAACAATTTTCGCATCATGTTAGAACCGGGATGGCCAAGCCGGTTATGCCATAGAGTGAAATTTTCGAAAAATACTTTGTTTGCCGTGGCATTTGCTTCTATCATATTTATCTTAGCACAATAAAGGCCTGTAGATATGGTAGGTATGGTTTCTAGGATTTTCTTATGGCCATTGGCGAGTTCAAATATCATAAAGAATTCTTTATTCCCTTCGCCCTTAGTTTCAATATGCAAATCATTCATTCGAATGTCTTTAAAACTCAATAGGCTCCTCTTTGAGCTCGGTGAGTATAGTGCATCACTTATTTCTAGATGTGTACCCTTAGGTAATAATATGTTTGCTTGACCATATCCTTCTATTAAATTAGCCATACCCGCTATGGTACATATATTGGCACTTTTGAGTGTGAGATTTATGAAATATCTTTTGTCTCTTAGAATCGTGTGGCTTGATCCACTATCCACCACGAAAATATCCTTGTCATCACTCATTCTTCAAAATCAATAATCATATTTTAGAGACTTAAAACAATATCCTTTCATTAAATCAAATAAATCCAAAATAATATCAATAACAAATAAATTCAAGAACATAAATCCAAGCAAATAAAAACACCAAAACCAAACATAGAAACTAAATGTCGAGATCAACTTTATTTTTTTAGACAATCTGAAGTCTCATATTGCATTAGATCATCTTGCTCATGATCAAAATCATTTTCATGATCTTGATGGACCAAATTTGCTTATGGGTTCTTTCCTTTAATACTCTCTTGATAGAGGTCAATCAAATACTTGGGAGTTCTACATGTTTTGGTCCAATGATTCCCCATTCCACACCGATGGCATCCATGCTTGTTGGCCGAGTTTTGTGGCTGAGAAAAATTGCCACGGCCTCTTCCACGGCCTTGATTAAAGTTGGGTTGATACCCTCGGCCTCTGCCTTGTCCTCGGCCATAGGGACTGTACCTGCGGCCACGACCTCCTTGCCATCTTCCACGTCCACGGCCTCGGCCTCTACCTCGGCCATTAAACTCTTTATGGACATGGTTTGTTTTTTTTTTTTTTCAGCGGCCATAAAAGCTTCAGGGAGTGGGGTTGATCCGGGAGGTCTCATTTCACTATTTTTCATCAATAACTCACTGTTTTGCTCAGCTAGCAATAAACAAGAGATCAAACTTGCATATGTCTCGAAACCCTTTCCACGATATTGTTGTTGTAACAATACGTTACTTGTGTGGAATGTGAAGTATGTCTTTTCAAGCATCTCTTCTTCAGTTATTTTCTCACCACACAATTTCAATTTAGAGACAATCTTAAATAGGGTCGAGTTATACTCATCCACGGATTTAAAATCCTGGAACCTTAGATTCCTCCATTCATACATTGCCTTTGGTAACATCATCGTTCTATGGTGATCATATCTTGTTTTCAACTCGTTCCAAAGGTCAAGAGGATTTTCAATTGTCAAGTATTGATCTTTGAGACTCTCAGCAAGATGATGGCGAATTATCATAATTGCCATGTATCGATTTCTTTCATTCTCATTATTATTCTCAACGATACATTCGCCAAGTCCTTTAGACTTTAGAGTGATCTTAATATCCAATGCCCATTGTAGGTAGTTATCTCCCGAGAGAGTAAGGGCAGCAAATTCCAAGTTTTGGATATTCGACATCTGAAATTATGCATCATATTCTCTTAAGTATCACAAAATTTTAATATTCATGCATGGTGTAAAACAATTTACGTGATAATATTCTAGCAACCTAGCATGCTCAAAATACAAGTTCAAATTATCATGCAAGGTTCTCATGCAGCTTAAATATTTATATATTGATCAGATTTTAATTTGTGACAATTATTATCATGCAACCGATTTAACAAAATAGCAAAGTTATGTAAAATAAATTCATGCGATAATAATCTAGCAAAATTATATGATCGAATTTTCATGCAAGATCTTAACATATCTATGTGCTTTGATCGGATTTTAATTTATGATAATTAATCATGCAATCAAATTTATCAATCAAACAAACAATCATATGTGGATCAATTAGGGTTTATACATATATGTGCAATATCCATATTAATTAGGGTTTCATAATTATTTAATCAAATTCATAACCTCATCGTGAATATCAATAAACAAATAATAATTAATCACACAAGAATATCCGTGTCTTGCGACACTCCAGCAATCATACAATTAATATTGAACATGAAAAACCGAACATGCTATATAATTAGGGTTTTTATCGAACAAAGGATCATACATCCGAACACATGATTTCGGTTAATGAACAACATCGGAACATATATCCGAATATAGATCATCTTTTAGGGTTTTGGAGATTTCCTAATTTAATTAGGGTTTACCGATTTCATGGTTATATATGTTCTAGGGTTTTAGAACTTACCTTAGAGATTCGGTTTGAAGTGGAAATCACGAACCAGATATCTTCCTCAAGAAATAAACTCAATCAATCTTTTCACAACCCCGTTACCATGTATTGGGGAACCGAGTCTCAGAGTGAAGTAAGATTGACTGGTTTCAAGAGATCTTCTTTGCTTTGCTTTGATCCGGTTGCTTTGTGATCGGCGGCGAGATTAGGGTTTTAGATGCGGCGGCTGCTAGATAGGGTTTTAGAGACTATTGTGCTGATAACGTGTTGTAAACTAGAGAGAATTATGGAGGAATTTCGTGTGTTGTATTATTGATAATGAGGTTCCAATAGAACCTTTATATAGGAATCAATACAAGAGATAAAAAGTAAATCCTATTCGGAATAGGAAAAGTATAAACCGTCTTAAGTCTCATCGGATATGGGCCTGATGGGCCAGAACTAGAGTTTGACAATGCACAATGATTTATAACAATTAACTAATTTATATCAAAATCTTTAACTTTCTAATTTTACAAATTTAACCAATTTATTTTATTTTATAAAATAATTCAATAAAAAACTGATTTTACTAAAATTAAACATTGTATTATATAAAAAAATATTTCATTATACCACATAAAATTAAAAAGATAACTATTACATTTTTAAGCATCTTCATTGGATTTATCATCTCTCATGTAATTAAATTTGAGGCACTCACGCTTTTTAAACATTTATCATCTCCTATGTAATTTGTATTTCTAATTTAATATAATTTTTTATTGCATGTTATAATAATGAGATAACCAAAAATTAAATATAGTTGTATATAAGTACACAAATGAACATATATTTTTGTTTATGTATAACATAAATGTATATATAAAATTAAAAGATCATATTGTAAATAAAAAAAGTATTTATCTAAAAAATAGAGAAATGAACAGTATTTCTCTATATTTAATTTAGAGAAATACTATTCATTTCTCTATTTTTAGAGGAATATATATAGTACTATTGAAGAAAATTTTTTTATAAAGATAGATCACCATTGGAGATGCTCTTACATTAGAGATGAATATCTCATCTTATTATATATAAAGATATCATATAGAAATGTTCTTACTTTATGTCAAAGGTCACAGGTTCGATCCCTATATAGGCCATTCTTTTTTAACTTTTCCATATTGGGCCTCAATATCAGCCCATCGGTTATAAAGGCATCACAATCCACCAGCTAAACCTTTTCTTAAAAGGAAAGCATATCAAGAAACACGAATATTTGATTTGTTGGGCCACAATTGGGCTATGCGTTGGTTTCTTCAGAGTTTCAGGCCCAGAAGAAAACTCCTTATTACTGGGCCTTTTTAAAACGTACGCAATTTTGTTTTTCCATTTAACAAGATATTTTCGGTATTTTTTTCCGTTTTTGATTTTGGGTTTTTTTTGTGTGTTGATTAATATCTTCGAATCTTACTATATATAAAAGAATGAAACAAATTCTTTAGTTTGAGACAAGTCAAAATTAGCAGCCTTGTTCTAGAAGAACAACAAACTACACGTTCATCTGATTATAAATTTATAATATGATTATTACTTTTTTATATTTTAGTTGTTGTTTAGAATCTGAAGAAAAAAAAAATTATAGTTAAAATATTGTGTAATTTGATCTTGGTGGCCCAAAAAGCCATTTTTGTTTATTATATGTTGAAGTTGGGAGAAAAATGGAACTAGAGGAAAAACCTATAGATACACAAGTGACGAGATCATGATGTAATGTGCTTGTGGAAGCAACTGTATCTGTAATAATAATAAATATAACGTAAGTCAGTAACGGCGAAAGAGACAATGTTGTAAGAGATCCCGAACGAATTTGTTGTAAGAGATCCCGAAATAATTTCTATAAATAGAACCATGATCTAAGTGTTCTCTTCCCACGAAAAAGATTCGGTCTACTCCTCTCGATTTCACTTGTTATAAGTTACACATCTTCCATCACATAATTCTCTACCTCAACCTAATTTAGGACATATCGCATTAATTGTATATTGGTATAAATATATGAAGAAAAAAATGAGTTTTGAAGAGTGTATATGTATTAGAAACTAGCAAAGAAGCTATGGAACGAGTACGATTTTTTCCCCATGCAACATTTAAAAACTGATCTCTACATAATTGTTAAATATTGTTAGAAATTTATCAATGGAGGTAGAAAGAGATTTTCTGTTGTTATAGATAAACGGAATATTCTCTTAAAAAAAAGAAAAGTAGAGCACTATACTATACTTGCATACAACAAAAAGACTAATGCAGTTGAAGATCATAGATTCATAATAATAAAAAACCTTCTTGATTCCACTCCATCATTAATACAAAACCGGAACTCTTTACATTTCCTATATTAATTAAGACGATAAAATGTCTTAATTATAATAAAATATATAAACCAAGACCATAACTATAAAACCCTAAACGAGGGTTCTTCATAGATTAAAAAACATAGATCAGAAGAAACCCAAACCCAAACCCAAAAAGATACTAAATATAAGTACCACCAACCAACCCATAATAATCAATCCCATTTTGCAAGTCTAATTAACTAACCCTAATTAGTTAAAGACTTGTTTTAGTTTTAACTAATTATAACATCGACTCGCCATTTTACTAGTCCTTTGCCTCTTAATACTCCCTGAAGATGATTTCTCCAAGTTATTGTTATCATTACTTTCATCATTATTATGAACACACTTCTCTATTACCGCCTTTAACGCTTCTTCTATCGAACTCACACGATTATTCATCATCCTCTCTTCATCATAACCTTCAACATCATCACCATCGAAGTTTCTACGATATTGATCATGGTCTTCTTCATCGTATTCTCGGCTCAAGAACAATATGTTCTTGACTCGACCACCTACGGTTGCGATCTCAGCTTTGAGAGTTCGAAGACGAAGAGACTTTAAAGCATTGATGACGTCATGCATGAGGTCAGTCCTGTCTTGGCAGCAAAAGGTAGCTCTTATCACCAAGTTTCCTTCTTCGTCGTTGTAAGACGAATCGACGGTTAGATCATCGCACTCTGTTGGGACTTGACACGTGTCGGTGATCAGAGATGTCTGTCGTTTTAATTCCTTCATGTGTTGGATCACTTCTGCTAGCAACGAAGCTTTGTCCGTCTATAAAAAAATCATAACGAATAATAATTATTTAATCATAATGCTAATAGTTACGAAATTACCAAAACTATGAACTATGATTACATACCAAAAATACTGTTTTTACGCATTTATTGTCAAAAAATTTGGAAAATCACAACTACTAAATGATGAAAATGAAAATGAAAAAGATACAAAAATATCACCACATATTGGATCTGTGATTACACACCAAACAAATCGTTTTGATGCACTTATTATTTTTGTAAAATGAAAAATAATAACTGAACAAAAAATAAAATTTGAGGTATCATTAATCAATTTTAAAGTTACTTTTTCCATAATTGTTTTCAAAAAACATACATTAAATTTCAAAACATAAAACGATAATGAAAGGGAAAGAGTAATAATAATTAACAACAAACTTACTTTGGTTGTGTTTGGTAAAATACTACGCAACTTAGCAAGATGAGTGTTGATTCTCTCGCGTCTTCTTTTCTCAGCTTCACTATGACTCTTTGAAGCAGCTAAAGCCTTAGCATCCATGACTTCTTGTGCACTCAACTTTCCCATGATCTCACCATCGAACCCGAAAGACGAGCCACGACGCATGATGGGTCCAAGAGCTTCGGATAAAATCCTTAAATGATTCTGCTGATCTATAGAAGGAGGAGGAGAGATGAACCCTTCGTTATAGTCAAAGGAAGGAGATGAAGAAGAAGCTCTTCTGTTGAAGTAGTGTACCGGGTCAGGATAACGGGTTGGATTAGATGGGAAATGGGTTTGGTCAAAAGAAGGTAAAGATGACCAAGGTAGGATTTGAGGATGGTGATGAAGAAGAAACTGATCTTGATAGTCTTGTAAGTTGTGAAACGTTTGAAGACAATCTTCTTCTTTCATTGCATACATATTTGTTTTTTTGTTTTTGTTTTTGTAAGAAAGAAAGAAAAGAGAATTAGATAAGAAAAGACAAAAGGTCACAAACATCCCATCTGATAATGGATACACATGTATATATAGTGCTAAATAATGTGCCCTTATATTTTAAAGCAAAAAGTTATGTAGTATTTTAGTATTCGAGATTTATGTCTAAAAATTCATTTATGAAAAAAAACAAAGAGAAAACTTTTCACCGGTTTGTACAATCAGACTGCCATTATCTGTGATAAAAATCAATGTTTTCAAGTCCGATCTGATCCGACCAGTCTGACCGGTTAATCCGGAATCCAGACATTATCTCGGTTCGGATTTATTATTAAAATCCGTCAATAGTAAAACAAGAAAAACTGCTATTAACCCGCCATCCAGCCGGTTCAATCAGTCCACTGGGTTGCGGGTCAAGAAATGTTTTCAAAATATTTAAAATTTTTGAAATTAAAACCCTTTTGATTCAAATAAAATGTTTGATTTTGAGAATAAAATAGTATTTTACACTTAGTTTTATAACTTTGGAGTTTTTAAAGCGTATACATATGACTGATTGTTTTGATGTTTAATTATTTTATTTTTATCATTGGCGATTTTCTACTATTTTAATAGTTTATCCAATTAAATTTGATTGAATTAATTTAATATTACTGTTAGATTTATTTTTTATCAAACATGGTTTTACCTTTTCATTATTTTAATACATTTAGACTTTTATTCTTAATTTCATAAAATAATACATAGAAATATTAATAATTACATAACAATACATAAATTATTCTTTATTCTATTAATCCGACGGTTGATCAGGTTCGACTAGTGACAAGGTGATCCGAAAGGTCATCCGGTTTGGTGTCAGGATCGGGTATAAAAACATTGGATAAACTACGAGACTAAATGTTTTGTGAGAAATATGCGCTTATATAATGTTATAATTTTTCAATTTATTTTTGTCAATTTTAAAATGTTGTAGTTAAATTAGTAGTTTTTTCTGTTTAAGAAAATCTATTAATTTTGCGTATTTTTCATTTTATTTTATTTAAATGTTATCCATTAAATTTTTAGGTACAAAATAAAACTTTTGGGACCACGATTTGTTTTTTGGGGATATATTTACAGTGAATATTTAAGAAAACAAATGAATCTGCAAGTGCTGCACATCTTCTTTACTTTTCTTTTACGACTTATAAATGGGGAGCTGTCATCATCTTGTGGATTTCTCTGAAGGATTTGGCTTCCTATTTATTTATTATTTATGTTTTATAAGAATATTGGTTTGATGTTATTGAATGTGTGTACTTTTTAATACTCCATGTTAATACTCCACTTAATATGTTAATGAATATTGATTTCTCTGAGGAATACCACGTCACTACCTTCCTGCTAAGTGCTACAACTATGTCAAAATATGTTAAACTACATTCGAACAGTTTGAGATATATATAGTTATTTACGTACAAATATACAGTGTCTACAAAACATTAAGATCTATCAGATGTGGTCGATAATATAAGTTCTCATGTGGCATTGACTAAAAACTTGTAGAATGTTGATATCATGCGTTTTATAGACAAAAATATAATTAGTTATTTTTTTTTATTATTCTCCTTGTTAAAACAACTTCCTTACCAGTTTTTTTTATCAAAAACAAAACTTTATTCTCAGTTTTTTTTGTCATCAACTTTATTCTCAGTTAGAATGGTCAAATAGACGCAATCATGTTTACTTTTACTATTTTTTTGCACATCAGCATGATCAGAACCCACCATAATGTAGTCTCAAAGAAAATACTCTCAGATGCTAATAAAATTCAAATTTTGAAAAATAAACTATAGAACCAATATATTAGAACATTTAGAAAATCAAAGGTTGGCTCATTTCACATTATATCATAAATTTACAAAGTTTATCTAATTTGCATTTTGTTTTGTGTGTACGTAATATACAGAGTAATTAATACAAAAAATATATATATATAAATAATAGAAGTACACTTCAAAATGTTAAATTAACAAGAACATATAAAACGTTAATAACTTAATACACAATACAAGTATACTTTCTGAAAAATTTTCTGAAAAAAAAGAAGAAAGAAGAGAAGATTAAAGCTGATTTACATAATCAAATATAATTTGACATGCATTTAAAGGGCAAGAAAGAAGAAGCCATGATTATTGTTTTCATCAGGTTCTGAAACAACGCGTTAAAAGAATTTCATTTGGCTGCTTAATGTTTTTTTTTGTTCAGTGGAAAGCATAATAATAATATAAAAACTCGAAAATTAAACTAAAAGAATAAAAAACAAACACTGACCACAGGACACACGGATTGTCGACCGACCAGAGACCAAAAAGACTTTTACTTTTAATCATTAATAATCCCACTCGTTTCTTATAGCCAAACCCACTTTCATTTTTTTTCTTCTTTCCTTCTTTAATCTAAACTAATCAAATCTAAGATTTTCTATGTTATAGATTTGTCTTAAGTGCACTGAAGAGATTCTCTTTAGTTGAGTTTATATACATATCCTTGCATATCCACGAATATCTTTGATTATTTCATATAATCATACGAAAAATTATGCAAATATTAGAATGATTCAAAATTATATAAAATTATGACATGGATGAAAAACTTCAAAATCCCCTAATAATTCAAAAACTCAATTGAATTAGTAATCATAATTTTTCCTAAAGAAGAATAATTTAGGTTCGTGGACCCGTACAAGTATTATCAAAAACTGATCTTAGATCTAAAATTTTTATAGGTCAAACTGTCTACTTATATAATAGGAATAATAATAAATATAATAGGATTTAGTTTTGGTATAATTGTAGTTATAAATAAGAAAAATAGGATAGGGTATGAACTAGGGTTTTTGGGTGTGGTGGTGGTGCAGAGTGAAGCCCACACGACGTTCAACATTCTGGGTTCTTTCTCCACGCTGTCTTCATCTTTTTCCTTCTCCAAGAATTTCAAATCATTTTGTCTTTGAATTTACTCCTATCCTTGTTTGTTTCCAATAATACTTCTATTTTATTAGTACTTGATTGATTTAAATACATGATTCTTTTCTGGTTTTTCTTGTTGAAAATTGAAACAGAACATCGCTATAATTCTTCTCTCGAAAACTTTTTTTTTACATAGGTCCTATTGAAAAGACATTATAACAATTTACATAATTTATTTGCTCCATTCTACTTAAATTTTCTTTAAATAATGATTGGTTTGCTAATCTAAAATTTTTCCAGTCCGAAATGAACTAATATTATAACTATCTTATAAAATTTCTTATGTCAATATTTATGTATTTTTTGAATTTCATTTTATATTTAAGGAAATGTTTATTTCTATGGATACATATACTTATAAATATGCGTATGTGAATTTTACTATTTTGGATTTGCTATGTTGGGTGTTTCAAGAATATTTATTAGTAGTTTGGATAGACAGCTCACTAGATTTAACTAACTTACCTAGAAGACTTAACTAAATAAAAAATATTTAGGAAAAGAATGAACTATACATCAAGATCAAGTATACGAAAGGTATATCATGAAACCATTTTTTATACACTGAAAAAAGTGATAAACATCGTATCAAAAGCAGCAATAATAATAGTAGTAGTTTCTAATGACTATGGACATAACCTGATAATGTTCACGGTATCCGATACTATATAACAAAATACATTTTTTTTTGTATCAATAATATTATTATATTGTCACGAGACCATGCCCTTCAGCGAGTATGTGCTTAACTGTTGGTCCATAAATTGTCGTAATTTTATGGTGAAGAATTATATGATAGGAAACCATTTTTGGAAGAAACCTATAATCATTACCTTTAAATTAAAGTCAGTGTTCATGTTCAAAAAGCCTTTGAAAAAGATAAAATCATTTTCATATTGACAAGCATGGCTCATGTAAACCCAAATCAGTTAGTTACTTTGGCTTTAATATAGTGTGATGAATGAAACTTACAGTATATAGTAAAGTTGGTTTTTAAAAGAAGTGAAATGAACTCTTATCAAATTAGAAAAAATTAAATAGACAATCAATATTAATTTCTCAATTTTCATAATTAAAAACTCAGATATGCATGCTTCAATTTTATCCTGATATTCTATGAAAACATATTAATGAAACTACAATGCTATGTAATTAATTACTTTTTTTTTAAGAGTGTTGTTTTGACATATTTGGCGTGAATTTGTTTTAAAAGAAATATACAAACATGCCTCTATATATTTAACATACATTTAGCTAATAAAATAATGACATAAATACAAATGTTTTTAGATTTAAATGAAGGATAAATTTAGAAATTAGTTTTAAAACTGCATTGAAAATATAAAGACAAATCTTCTGAAACATTACTCTGGCGGTGTAGTCAAATAATACACTCTGATCTCATTTTGTAATAATCTAAAATTAAAATTATATTGGATCTTATTCCTTTCATAAATTGTGATCCTTCATAGTATTATTCTGCAAATTGCAATATCCAATTGGAATTGGATATATGTTAATATATATATATATATATATATATATATATATATATTTTTTGTCAACACCATGCATTGCATGGATTTGTGTTGATACTTTAAATCTCTCGTAAAATCGGCCGATTATAGGTTTCAAACTATTTATAGTTCATTAGTATTAGTCTATTAGATTAGTCCTGGTCGATCAAGTTGCATGGATATAAAACATATACATATTTTGTATTTTATACATTAATACATATATTATTTTCTTTCTTATAATTAGGAAATTGGGGTCCGTTAGACCATAATCTATCTAAAATATGTAATGAACCATACTAATCGTAGTAACAAAGTGGAACTTGAATTTGAATATCTAATGACAGTATTTTTTTAATAATTATTATTGACAGGACTATTGACTATATATACATCTTCAGTAACCAGTTGAGTTACTATCAGTTGTCATATTTTATACTTATCTTAACATTACATGTATGTAACCAGAAGTTGTCCTTTTACACGTGAATCTGTGACTACACAGCATATTTGTGCAAAGGTCTTCACGACCACATCATTACATGTGTATGTGTTATGTGCAAGAGTCTTCAAGCGTGTGTGCGTTAGGCCATGATTCATTACAAAAGTGCATACGATTTTTAGGTTTATGCAATATTTTTTTATCATTTTGTGTCTACTGGCTTTACCCCATGATATTATTAAGTTAGAACTTCTGTATGCAATATTTTTATTATTTTGTGTCTACTGGCTTTATAATTCTATCCCATGATATTATTAAGCTAGAACTTCTGTACCATAGGATGCCATAAGAGTAGCCTAAAAATCTCTTATAAGAGGTTTTTGGAAATTAGCCCAAACGATATAAGAGAAACCAAAGTGTCTGATATCATTTGTTAGAGTTTTTATTAAAAAAATTTAATCGGATTTTATGGATCTGATCAAAATAGTCCATAACCAAAAGGTTTGGCAAACTCTTTTTTTTTTCTTTTCTAAATTGTGTGAGCTGAAATTGAAAACACTTCAAAAAATATATTTATAGAGTTTAATCTCATTCACCAGCTTCAAGGGAAAATTATGAACGCGGATCTTCTAGAAAGACAAACTCGAGAAATAAATTTCGGTTCTCCTAACATTAGTTTTTATGTTTTTAATTGGCTAATTAATATATTAACTATATTTCTTTAATTAGTAATGAAGTGTGTTTGTGACAAAAAGAAAAAAAAAAAACTGGAGTTCAGACTGATTTATGGGGCATGCCATTTCTATATATAGTATTGACAATAAATTATTATAAATAGAATGGGAACTAGTAAATTATCATTACTTGATTAGTTTTTTCTTTCATTACTTGATTAGTTACTCATTATAAAATTACTTAAATGCGTAGTAATATCTATAAAACAAATATCAAAAACATTTCATCAAATCTTAGAAATATAAGCCTGAACTTACATATCTTCTAAGCGCGCGTATGAAAACATAATCTTAATTATCTGAATGGAAAACTGTGAATGTATAACATGCCCATTGCCCCCACTATGCCGGGATTTTAAAATTGTTTTAATATTTAATACGACTAGCTATTCGAATATATATAACTAGTTACAAATTCACTAGCTGACATCCATGATTATACATCATGGTTAAATCAAACAAACCAAACTGTTACCAATAATAAATACTAGCTCAATCACTTTAGAAAATGTTATATGAGAGGAAGCTTACCAGATAATAATATTAGACTCGAGTATGTTACGATATGTATATATCTTGGGTTTTAGTGCCTTAACATGAGATTGGCCTTAGACTTGGGGAACAAGTTTATAGTTAAGGTTAACTTATGACTTGTATAAATTCTTTGTGTTGTACGTTTAATGAAGTCATCAGAAATTCTTTAGCTCTTATTGTTTTGTTCATGGTATCAGAACCTCAAGATCAATGAGTGCTAAAATCGAAACAAAAGAAGAAACTAGTGAAAAGACAAAAATGGTGGCACCGAGTTATCAATATGCAGCCATCCTGGTGGTGTAATTGTACAGGTGCAGTTCACTGGAGAAAATTGTGATGAATGAGCGCAGGTTATGAAAACCGCGCTTCGTGTGAAGAAGAAATTCAGATTCATCGATGGATCCATTAGAAACCAAAGGAAAATGATCCAGACTGTGAAGATTGGGTGTCAGCGAGTTCAATGGTGATACTCTGGATTTTGAATACAATTGAACCTAAGGTGAGAAGAACCTTGGGAAAAAAAGAAGATCCACATGATTTGTGGACAGAGATCAAGGACCGATTCTCAGAGGAAACTGGTCCGCGTATACAAGAGATCAAGACAGAGTTGGCAAATTGTCAACAAGGAGGCACATCTTTGATTGATTACTATGGAAGACTACATATCTTTTGGGAGGATCTGATGAATTATGATCAGACTCCAACGTGTAAGTGTGGAGATTGCAAGTGTAACATCGGATCACAACTAGAGAAGAAGAAATAAGAGGATAAAATTCATCAGTTCTTGTTAGGACTCGATGATGAAACTTTTGGCGGAGTACGAACCTCGATTGTGACCATTGATCCATTGCCAACAA
The DNA here is from genome assembly GCA_028015245.1 of Cardamine occulta. Lineage (NCBI taxonomy): Eukaryota > Viridiplantae > Streptophyta > Magnoliopsida > Brassicales > Brassicaceae > Cardamine > Cardamine occulta. Next base: position 5,141,856 of record CM051379.1, on the reverse strand, counting down.
TGAACCAATTACTCCAAGATTAAATCAGTTGAAAGAATTCGTACGGTGGTACAAGGAAGAGAACAAACGCCACAAGCTGCTTTTGTCACAAAAGCTGGATATTATCATGGTGGAGAAGACAAATCGAAGATGGTGTGTTCAAAATGCAAGAAAACTGGTCACTTGGCTGTCAATTGTTATCAAGTGATTGGATTCCTGAGTGGTTGGGTGAGAAATCTTGCCAACGAGGACGCGGGGGTACCAGAGAAGGTCGTGGTTGTGGTGGTTTTGCGAGAGCTAATGTGGTAACAATTCATGGTGATCGCAATACTCAAAAATCTGTTGGTGCCTGATTTGTGACACTAGGGACATCTCCGGTGTCTAGAAGAGCGAAGAAACAAGACGTAATTGCAAGATCCTTGGCGGAAGCAGAATATCGAAGCATGGCTTTGATGGTTTGTGAGTTGAAATGGCTTCAACATTTACTTGCGAATTTTGGTATTGAACATGATAGTCCTCTTGATTTACATTGTGATAGTCAAGCAGCCATCTACATAGCTGCTAATCCTGTATTTCATGAGCGGACTAAATTTGTAGAGATTGATTGTCATAGAGTTTGTGATGCGATTCAAGATGGTTTGATTCGTACTCAAAAAAAATCTATGAAAGAACAGCTTGCAGACATCTTTACGAAGGCGCTTGGCAAGCGCGAGTTCTTTTATCTTTTGGGCAAGTTGAGCATTTATAATCCTCATGCTCCAACTTGAGGGGAGAGGGAGAGGGAGGAAGGGGGGGGGGAAGGGGGGAGGGTGGTTACAATATGTATATATCTTATGCCTTAGTTTCTTAACATGTAATGGGTTTGGCATTAAATTTGGAGAACAAGCTTATAGTTAGAGTGAGCTTATGACTTGTATATATTCTTTGTATTGGACGCTTAATAAAGTCATCAGAAATTTTCCAACTCTTATTGTTTTTCAGAGTACCTTAGAATAACACATATTTCCTAATCAAACTAGATACTTTTTTTTTGTTTTGTTTGTTAAAAAGCTTCTGATCAAACTAGATACTTACATCAGTCTAAGTTATATATATTTACCTGGGTACAAATTCCATATATAGGATTAAAGATTTTTGGAAAGTATTAAGTAGGAAATCATATACAGCCTTTTTTTTGGGTCAGCAATCATATATACAGCCTTTAAATATTTAAAAGTAATAATTTTCAATGCACACTCCCAAAATACTATGTGCGTTCTCTATGGATAAGCTTAAAACAATCAAACCAACAAATATGATATGTACGATACGAGTATCGTTGCTATGCCATCATATAAATTCAAATTTCATAGAATGCATGTTGTTGATACAAGAAAAAGAAAAAAAGAAAAAACAACTTAGAACAGTCAATGAAAGAAAAAAATTCTTAAATCTACTCTTAGAAAGCCAGCATTATATATTTTTTTGGTTTAAAAATTTCAGTTATAATTTTAGGTCTTATGTTCTTCTTTAATATAGAAAGGAATAACATACATTAATAACACGATATTAAACTAGAGTAATGATGTCATTTAGCAGAAAGAAGTGGACCTTTTTTTATGATTTATTAGTTTCATTAGAAAACCCAAATGATAGATTAGATGGCAACATAAATAATGAGTTGCGAAAACATTATTCACTATAACATGTTCATTTTTACATGAAGGATGTCTCACTATTTAAATAAATTTTGGATTAAACTGAGAAAGTCCATATTATTAACTACAGTAAAAATTTTATAAATTAATAATATTAAGACTAATATATTTTTATAATATTTTATTAATTTATCGAAGTTATTAATTTATAGAAGTAATATTTGGGTTAAAATAACAATTTGGGACCGGAAAAAGTTATTAATTTAGTGAAGTATTAATGAATCGAATATTAATTTATATAGGCTAACTGTATATACTAACTAGAGGTCTAAATGGTAACAGCGGAATATGGCTGAATCTGGCGGAATTGCAGAAATATTTTCATATTTTTTTGCAAAATGTAGCGGGAATAATTTATAATTCAAATGGTAACAGTTGAATCTGACGGAATCTGATAGAATTTTTTTAAAATGAATTAATTAAATAAACTTATGAAAATATTAATTAAATAATTTTAATTTTCATCAAGATTAATTAAATTAAATAGTAAAATATTACACATTAAAAATTAAATTTGATATTTTTAATAATTTTATTAAAATGCATGAATATTTTGGATACTCAAAAAATATATGAATTATTTAATTTTCCATTGAAATACACAAAATTTTAAATTGCATATATTTTACATTCACAAATTGACATATGTTGACCAAAAATTTGTGTTAGGCCTGGATAAAACACCCGAAATGGTTTCAAAAACCTATATCAGAAGAATTAAAATCAAAACTAGACCAAACATAGAACTGATGAATACCCAAAATATAATTATATATCCAAAATATTAATTATATTTAGATTTAATATAAGTAAATTCTAAAATTACAACTATAAAGACGAAACTATCAATTATTTTTAGACCAAAATAACTGAAATTATTAATTATATTTACAAAAATTTAACCAAATTTTATTTAATATTTATCAATATTTTGTTGTTTTTATGATTTTTTTGATATCTAAATCTGACGCAAACTCGGTTCGAACATGAACCAAAATTTATAAATATCCAAATGTGTCCTATATCTTTGAACCCAAAAATTTAAACAAGATCCAAACCAAATCCGAACATGTATTCGAACGCCCATGTTTAGTTGTTTATTATAACGAAAACAATAATTAATATATATGTTTTTTTCTAATTGATGAATCCGGCAAAATTTGATTAAATAACAAATGGTAATGACTGAATTGTTGAATCTGACTAAATCTAGCTGATTTTTTTTTAATTACCAGTTAGGGCCTAGATATGTATACATAAGAAAGAACATATTATAGTAAAATAAACCATTTTCCGCGATTAAATCAAATATTATACAATCGCAATAGCACAATACAGATGAAGTTTAACTACTGTCATGTCCGAGATTCAAATTCATCACAAAAAAAGATTCCTTCATCATTTCGTAAGAATAAAGCACATACTTATACTTGGTCTACGATCCGAAGACATGTAGATATTTTCGAAAAATATTGCACGAAAATTCGGAAAGTTGTTTTCCAACTTGTATAACAAACCAAAGATGCAATACTGACAATTTGACAATATGAAACGGTGACGTTTGGATGAGGTAGGTCTTATGGAAGCAAATATGAAATACTATAATGTATATTAGTTTGCTTGTAATTGTATGTGGAAGTGCTTGCCCATGTGTGTGTATGTGATATTAATTTATGCATAAAAATTGTGTATTTTTAGGATTATAAACAAATAAATTTATGTAAACATAAGGAATAAGTAAGCATCACTTTGTGGTCACACGCATGGGTTGTCTCTGGTCCCTTTGCGTTTCTTTTTTTTTTTTCACATTTGTGGCCATTTGTAGCCTTCTTATGTCACCCCTTTACATATATATTATATACACATATATATATATGAGTGTGCTTGCACTTTCTTCATATTTTAAGGTTTTTTAAAGTGAATATAAATTCTTTAATAGAAAAAAGTTTGGTTACGATTTGTGAACATTATCCCGGATGGTGGGTGCTCTTTTAGGGCTTTGATCATCATGACGCCATGCTTACCATTCATTTCATCTCTTAAAATATTACATATCATATTCATTGTAAATCTTAACATTTTGCAGTTATAATAATAGCCTACGTACTGTTTACAAAAAATAATAACAAAAATTAGACAAGTTAAACTCGTATAATACATATTTAATCTATAACATATTTATACCTTTCAAATAACATGCTTTCATAATCTAAATTGATCTTGTGTTAAAAAATTATATATATCTCTTGATCAACCTATCACTACCAGTATACCAAATTTGGTTATAAGAAATATTCCTCGTAGCTAGTAAATTTCATAAGAAATACATATGAAGTGTATCGGCCAAACAAAATATCGGATAAAATAGTTTTTATATAACTCGAGTTGTTTCTTTAATAGCCGAGAGATCTCGAACCCCATATTATAAATCGATTATGATTGAAATCGCATTGAAAAAACTCGAACATTGATCTCAACTCATTTATTTTAAATTTATACTTGTATGATTATACCAAAACGCAAAACCTTATTATCATTCGTAGGACATTTTGTAATCTATTTGTCTTGCTAAAGAAAATGGTATTTTATAAACGTTACTAGTCTTTAAATCTTGAAACTTAACATTTATAGTTTTATTCAAAGCCTCACAGGATTTTTTTTTTGTAATTTGGCTAGTATCTGTTTGATTCGAATCAAAATGTTTTGATATAAATCTGAATAAACAAAGTAAGAACAAATATATCAAATTTCACATGTTGATGAGGCTTTAGTTGGACTTAACGTCCCTTTGTGGATTTGTAAGAGATAAAAAGGATCATAGGCATTTTGGGCTTATTAAGAAGTTATTTTGGACCAAGTATTCATTTGGGCCCATATGTCACTTTTTAGTTAGCTCTTACATAAAAGTTACTTTGTACATTTTCAAATAATTTTTTTGTTCTCATAGATTACAGTGATACTTTTTTTTTTTTTTTTTTACAGTAGTTCTTTTTGTTTTTTCACCGACAAATTACAAGTGATACTGTACTTCTTTTTAATATTTGAAATTGAAAATATACAAACTCCAAAAATATTATATTTTATTTCTATTTTCGGTAACAGTGAACCGTCACCCAATTTCGTACTTCCAAGAGGGAAATAAATAAGTGACACGATAAATAAGAATCTTTAAGCGACTCGAAACGGAATATGCCGGTGAGAATCATCACGGCAAAGCACAACCGCGACGAGAAAAACCTAACCGTGATCTATCCCTATCGAATTCAAACAAGAAACCTTGTTGCATCAAATTTCCGATCACCGAAAATCCAACTTTTGGATTCACCGATTGAATCGCCAAACATTGGATCTGTTCCTCCGTCTCAGTAAAGTAATTCCTCGGCGGCGGAACAAACACCGCACCGCCGGAGAATTCGAATTTCAGCCTCGGCATGATCTTTTCCGGTTTCGAAACGCCTGAGACATTAACGCACAAATCAAATCCCGGAGTCGGCTCTACGACGTTCGGGAGCTTGATCCTTCGTCTCATAGCGGCGACGACTAATCGATAAGCCGGATCAGCGAGAAATGCCAAGGTTGTACCGGAATCCACGACGGTTCCGCCGTTACCTGAATCGTCAATGTCCCAAACGGAAGGATCGATTCGTAATTTCGCACCGTTAACAAAAACAGATTTCAATCTAACATAGTAAAAAGTTGGCCGTAACGGATTCGTGAGCAACGGAGTGAAGAAAAGCTTCGAAACGGAGATGGAACGATTGCCACCACCGCCACCGCCACCGCCGTCGCCGATGATGAGGTAACTCGTCGGCGGCGGTGAAAGAGTATAATCCATTAAGCAATACGAAAACTTATTACCAAAGCGACGACCTAACTGAGAGGCAAAGGAAATAGGCCCACGGCCCAAGCCCATAACTCCATGGGCTCCATTAATACTCGAACCCGATACACTTGGACCCGAGATCCGAAACCCGCATCCGAAAGCAATGTTCTTAAGATTCGCTTCTTTACCGGAGCTAGTCTTCAACGACGTCGTTTCTCTAGCGAATAAACCGGTAGTTAATGAACCGTCCGCGTAACCATACTCATAATGACACGTGGAATGGATCCGAGTATGGTTACATTTCGGAGCTTGACCCGGTTTAGGTACTAAACCACAAATCGGGTCGTAGCAATGAGTAGGAGAAAATGTGGAGGAGTGACGTGGCAAGAAGACGGTGGCCGGAGAATGATGAGAACAGTTCCGGCAAGTTGAGCATTTCACCCAAACGAGATCGCTTCCTGTGTCAGCGATTAGAAGTAGCGACTGAGGCGGTTGGCCTATTCGAAGATCCACGAAGTATTGACCCGACCCGAAAGAAGCGCCGGAGACCACCGGCGACTTAACGAAAGGAATGGGTTTTTGAGTCTTCCGGCGGAGAGAAAGAAAATGGAGACGGCGAGTATCTAAAGCTAGAGCTTGCGTTGGAGAAGGAAACGGAGATTTACGTAATAACGGAAGCTTTAGGTAGTTGTCGCTACCACTCACGGTGGCGATATTCGCCGGCGGGAGGAGGAAGAGAGAGAGGAAAGAGCAGAGAAAGATAAGAGATAACATTGAGATAGAGAGAAGAGAGATAGAGTGCGAAAGGGTTTTAGTTATTTCTGTCTGTGTTTTTTAAGAGATGAAGACGAAGAACGTATAAAAAATACGGTATTTATACGTATATATAAATGTATACGATTTATTACATTGCAACGTGAAAGACTGAAAGATTTCTTCTGCTTTGGCTTTTGCAATAAAAAAACTCTTAGCTGTCTAAATGAGTTTTTGTTTTGCTTCTTTATTTCTTCTTTCACTTTAAACTTTATTTTTTTCCAATCATTGATTCGATTATTTCCTAAACAATTACTATTTGTAATCGTAGTTTTTATTACTTCAATATAACTTGTTTTAGTTTGAAATACTAGGGGAGTGTGATAATAGTAAAAAATGAATTGATTTTGTTTTTGGAGTAATCCAAAAATGTTGTACATCTATGGACTATAGTCGTGAATTTCTAGTGAGTTGGTTTCTAGTGAGTTGTAATCTTAGTCTTAGATCCGTGAATTTATTTCATTTATTAAGAGAGGGTCGGATGATATAAATTACTATTATGATAATAACTCATAATTATACAATAATAATAATAAATGTAGATCTTGTTTGAACGTGAAAAGTACTATACCCAAGAGATGGACCCTATTTGTTAAGTGGTGGCAGAAACACTTTAATTTCCAAATTATAAACATTATAGATATTGTATTATACGACTGCATAAAATTACAAAAAACAAAAAAAATGGAACTAGTCCTTGTTGTTACCATGCTGTAAATCTAATGAATCATTATTATTTATTGTATGTGTAAATCTAATGAGCCATTATTATCTTTTTTTATTTTATTTTTGTAATCTACTAAAAACATGAAAATGAGATATTGTGATAATTTAAAATGATAAAATTCATAAATAATGGAAAAGTATGAAAGTGTGAAGAAGATTCGGGCAATACTTTGCATGGTAGCACATGTTATGAAACATGTGACTTTTAAGACAAACCACAGTTATTTTATCTTTTTGCAGTAGTTTGAGAGATTACAAATTTATTGCGAATTTATTATTTGTAAAAAAAAATAACAAAAAAACACACTTGCAAAACTAACCAATATATATATATATATAGATATATTTTTGACAACAAATCTATTAATTTCACTGTAGTATAAATCATTTTCAATTTTTGACAAGTATGTGATACAATGATACAGAGAAATTTAAAACTTTACTCAGTTTACAGATTCTTCTTCATTGTTATTATTATTATTGTCTCCTCCACCAGATTCAGTTTTGGCTCTGCTTCTAAGCTCTTCAAATGCTTTCATGCTTTCTGCATCAAACCCTCCAGCAAACTACAAAATTTCATCCAAACATTTTCAGTTTATATATCAAAACAATTGAGAAATCTGACCAAGTCTGAATTGAGTTTTTATTTACCTGATGGACTCTAAAGGCAAAACGAACACCTTGGAGAAGCAAGAACTCTCTGTTAGGATCTTTATCAGAACCACTTACTGAATCAAGCTCATAAGCTACTCGTTTCATGTACTTCTTCGCAAGCTGGACTGACGAAAGCTTGATCTGTGTATTGTGATTGAAAACAAAACCAAAACAAAATCAAAACAGAGCATTTTCAAGTATGTTTTCACGAAACAAAAAAACAATGAAACAGAGCATTTGTTTTCAAGTTACACAAATGTTTTACCTTTCCTACGACGCCAGAATCAGATAACCAATCAACGGGAATACCGAATTCTTTATATCGAGAAATCGCCATGTCTCTTGTACGTAAAAGAGCGTATACACTTTGTTCAACCCTATGAAAAAAGCAGAGAATCAAACATTAAGTAAAGAAAAGATTTAGTGTGAATTACTCTGTTTTTCGGGTTTTGATAACTTACTTCTCTAGCAATTTGTACATCTTCTTCAAAGCAGGTTCACAAGGTAGATTAGGATCATCGACAAAGGAAGTAACTTGCTTCTCCAATTTCATGAGATCTTGATATTCAAATGCTGCTTCACGTAACGCATCAGCTTTACCTTCTGGCCACTCAAAGTGTTTAAGAACCGCTCTTTCATCAACCTACTCCAAAAAGATATCGACTGATTCGTGAGTTTAAAGAAACCAAAATAGCGGTTAGAAAGAACTGTTGAAAAAGAAGAGTTAATGACCAAGAAAGAGAGCTCTTCATCTAGCCAGCTAACGAAAGCTAAAAGATCTTCTATATTGGTGAAAGAAGCAGCTCGAACTTCGGTTGCTAAGGACTGAACAAAGTCACCTTGTGTCTCAACATCAGCTTTTACCTGTAATCCAAGTTTAAAACAAGTTTGAAATCGCAATTGCATCGAAGATTGTATTGAAAAGTATGAACTTACTGCTAAGAGGAATGTTGATCGATTCTCGATTTCTCCAATCATATTGTTCCTAGCTGCTGACGAATTACCAGTTCCTGAAGAGATCAAAGAAGTTGCACCTTCTTTCTTTGATTCACGTTTCATCAATGATTGATAAAACTCAACAAGCTCAGGAGCTCGGTGAACTTTGTTCCCTCCTCCTCCTCCTCTTCCAAGTGCTCCAGGAGGCGGTGGTGGTGGAGGCGGTCCACCACCAGGAGGCGGAGGAGGGCCACCGCCAGGTGGTGGAGGTGGTGGTGGTGGACCACCACCAGGTAAAGGAGGTCTTGAAGGCAAAGTAGCCCTTTCACCATCTCCTGATGATCTTGGAGGCGGACGAGGTACTCTAGGAGGTCGTTTCTCAATGTCTACAAGCTTCATTTTGGTAACAGTTTGAGCGTTTTCGCTTGCTTTATCTTCATTCGACATATCGGTAGACTGATCGCCTGTGATCACCGAGGGAACCACAACCTTTTTCTCCTTTAGTTGAGCCAGTTTAGGAGGCAAAGCCACATTACTACCAAATCTCTCTGCTCTCGCTTGATCTGCTTTATGCTTAAGGCTCTTCTCTCTTTCAACCGCCAACTTATGCCTATCTTTATACGCAGGATACTTCTCATCCAAAACATTATCAACCGATTTAGACATCACATGAAACGAAGTAGCAACGGAATTCAAAGGCTCACCGGGAGAAGAAGCTTGTTGTTGTTGTGTTCTGATTCTTGGAAGATTCGGAGTTTCAGGTGTAGTAGGACTTTCTTGATCCGCTTTACCAAATGATGTTATGGCTACAGATTCACCTGCGTTTCTAATCATCAAAGATTCTAAAGGACCTCTTTGTTTATTCATGCTCACGCTAAGTCTTCCCGGTGATCCTCCATAGAATGATCTTGAAGGCGATGATTGAACACTTGAATCATCCTTGCTTTTACCCCATCTCTTGAGTTTCTGAATCAATCCTGGTTTCTTGCTAAAACTACTAAGCCTACTAGTGGAACTATCCATCGAAGCATTATCGAAATCATCGCTTCCCGGAGATGAAGGTTGAGAATAGTTGCTCTCTAAATCAGTATCTCCTTGGCCACGTTCTGAACCAGCATACTCTAGCATTAACCGTTTCGCTTTGGCTTGAGACTTGGGGCTTAGATTCTTGCTTAAGTCACGAGCCGAGATTTTACCAGCTGGTGTCTGGTAGTTTCTTAACTCATAACGTAAACACGCATTGACCCAACGAAGATAAACCAATTCCTCAACTTCACTAAACCTATTCATTTGAAGTCCTTCCACTTGCTTTAACAAATCCTCATTGTTATGCTTCAAATTGTTAACCTCTTCTCTAACTTTCGCCACCTTATCGCTCTACGAAAACAAGAAAGAAAATTTTAGTCTAAGAAAGAAAGAAAGAAACTGATAAAGAGAAATCATTTACACTTACTTCAGTCATGTTTGAAAGAGTTGCAATTCTTGATTCCGCAGAATCGAGTTTAATGGTTAACTCTCTCTTCTCATGTTGAAGCTCTCGGTTCTTTCTCTTGAGTTCCATCACTTCCACTTCCAAATCTTGTACAGCTTTTAGCTTCCTCTCAACTTCACTATCTTTTTTCATAGCATCTTCTTCTTTCATTTGAAGACTTGAAACATGCTGCTTAAGCAAAAGTAACTGTCCTTTCGTCTGGTTAGCATCAAGCTGGATTTGTCTCTGGAACTCTTTGATCTTGTTTCTCGCAACCTCAAGCTCTTTTCTTACAATACCGTTTTGCGTAATCTCTTCTTGAAGCTTTTTCCTCTCAGCTTGTAGAGAATTAATAGTTATGTTCAACATATCAATCTCAACAGTCTTGATCTTGAGTTGTCTTTGTAACTCAACGATATCCGATTCTTGCTCTTTAAGTCCATAATACTCGAGCAACTCGCCTTCGAGTTTCACTTCTCTTTCTTCTAACTCCTTAACTAATTGTTTTAACCGTTCGAGCTCGCCATCGTTATAAGCCATCTCACTCTCATACTTCCTCTCTTTCTCAGCTTTCTCATCATCAGGTAATGGATACTCAATCTCACCAGATAAAAGATCTTCAAACTCATCATCTAAATAATCCGAGAAACTTCCACGACTCTGATTGATTACACTGTTGATCAGTTTCACTTCTTCTTCTTCTTCTTCCTCCTCCTCTTCCTCCACCTGAAAACGTTATTATCTCATTTGTTAAACAAACACTTCAACCAACCAAATGAGCAAAAAAAAAATACAAAAACTACTTACATTCTTATCATTGAGATTGCTATCAGGATACACTTCTTGTTCTTTCTCGCTTCCTTCGCCATTTTCTTAGAACAAAAATGCAGAAAATTAACAAAACAAAGTCAAGATTTCTATATATGAAGTGAAAAAATGATATCAAATGAAGAAGAACCTTCACTATACCTGATGGTTTGCTTGGTTTGGATGGTTTAACGTTGAGCCGCTTAACCGTAACTGCTGCAATGGAAGCAGCAACAACAAACCCTATCCGGACAAACATATATTAAATTCTTGAATGGGAATAAACTCCCTTCCCCGTCTCATCTACAGAAAGTGAAAATTTCAATACCAATAACAACTCAACCCATCGTTCATCCAAGAAAAATATTTAGTCCAAATCCTTATAACATATGGATAAACACACTTGTTCTGTAAGAGAAACTCTCAGATACTGACAAAACTTTAAAGAACTATGTCCACCAAGGAAAAAAGAGATAATTATCATCTAGAAAATTCGATCTTATCAGCTTTATGGACCTCTCAAGTCTCATGCATCAAAAGCCAAAACATTTTTAGCAATATATTAAATGGTAACAACCAAAAAATAGTGGCTGTATTTAGCTCAAGACAGATGAGGAAATAGACATGTATGGTAATAGATGGGGTCTTAAAATCCATGACCAAGAAGAAAAAAAAAAAAACTCAATAATTTCCTGAAATTATCCTCTTTTGTCCCATATTGGTCAAAGCAAAAGATTAAGAGTTCTGTCTCTTTTGTCAAAGCATTTTTACCAAACTAAACGGTGAACTAAACATAAAAGATGATGATAAAGATAAGACATCAAGACCAACCCTACTCAATATAAAGATTAGTGATCTAAGTTTCGTAAAGGTGATTCAAGAAAAATGTTTGGTCCACTTTATAATAAGAAAAAATGTGAGATTTAGATTGTGTTGTGATGTTTGGGGACCAGTTCCAAGTAGATGTATTGGCACGTTACGTAGCAATAAAACCAATTACAAGAAAAGAGAAAGATTGAAAATTTCATTCTAAATGTCATTTCTTTTAGTTAAAAATCAACCAAACAAGAAACCAAGAACTGACTTTTCATTATCTTATCAAAACCTTTCTTTTTATCAGCCATAGGTTTTTCACATAAAGAGATAACAGAGAACAAGTTCTAAGAATCTTACATGATATGGTGTGAAAACTCATATTAGAGAACCTTCGCTGGATCCTGATTCTTTCTTTTTTTTTACCAATCTGCACAAACAGTTAAAGATTTCAGATTAGGACAAGTAGAGAAACAAAATTTTGACTATTTTATAGTTTGTATGACAGAGGAATTTTCTGGTGGGAACAGCTCAGAGAGGATATATCTCTCAGAACACACACTTGCAAAGCAAAAAGACAAGCACAGCTTTAATTGTTTTGTTGTCTGAAGAAAAATTTGGAATTCATCAAAAGATATAAACTTAGAATTGCATAGTTGAAAAACTTTCTTTTCTAAAATAAAAGACGTAACTCTTAACATGACCCAGTTTTTGGTTTTGACTGGTACACTGTAACTGTAACTATGAAAGCTAAACCCTAAAAACACTGAGTGTCTAAAGGAAGAAGAAGCAAATTCGATCATATAAAACTCAAAAAGATTCGATTTTCAAGTAAACCCCGTTTGAGAAAATGGAGTAGAAGCTTACCAGAGTTCAAAATTAGCTAAAGATTAGATCTGAATTGCTTTCAGTTTCTTGATTTTTTCTTCTTCCGTTGATAACAATGTCGATTATTAGGAATAGAGAAAGCACTGGACTTTGATATTAGACAATGGCGTGAAGATTCCATTCGATTTAACGGTTTTTGTAAATCGCTCTTCAAATTTTGAATTTCTAATGCTAAAGTGTGAGAATAGGTTCGAAGCCAATGATTAGATTCGTAATAAGTATACTATTCACGTTTTTTTTGGAATTTTGAAAAATATGAACTTAAAATTTAAAAATGCCAATTTGTTTTGTTTCCAAAGTCTGAACAAACCCAAGTTTCTGGATTTGCTTGACTTCAAATTTCAACACTCATAATATAACAAACTATTACCCAACAATTTTGTACAATCTGAAGATTCAACAGAAGGATCAGAGATTTCTTAAGAATTGTGTTCATAGATTCAAGAGTTGTCGTTCCATTTCCATCTCCGTCCCACTTCCTCGAGAACCTTAGCTCTAGCTTTGCTTGCCTTGGCTTCATCTTCTATCCAAGATCTGCATTTTCATTCACCACTCTTGTAAATAGATCAGAACTGGTTTAAGCTTTATCCAAAGATCAAAAGTTCAAAACTTTACAATAACAGTAACCATTACCTGAGAATTCGAAGAGCTTCAATTTCAGTTTCAAGGATAGATCTTTTGTCTAGAAGAGGTTCAAGTTTTGATTCTAAGTCACTTAACATCTCTTGTAACTTGCTGTGCTCAGCTAGATAAGTAGATTTATCAGATATTAGCCTCTGAGTCATCTCATCAATATCTTCACTCAAGCTATGAAGCAACTGTTTCTGACAATCTGTGGCTGCTTTTTCTTTCAATCGCTCCGCAAACCATTTCTGCTGAGCGGTTTTTTCTTCTTCTAATTCACTAACTCTCGAGAGCTGAAGCTCTTCCATCTCAACTCCTCGGGATCTCTCTACTTGAAGCTTCTCGTCCCAAAATCGTCTTATCTCGCCTTTTTCTAGCAACTCAGATCTGATTTCTTCCATCTCAACTCTCTGCGAGAAGGACTCTGCTTCTAACCTTGATAGCTCAGCTGAAACAGCTTTCTCCATTTTACCGCTTGTTAATGCTACAGCCGTTTGTGCTTTTGTAACAGGTCTATTTGGTTGAAACCGCTTGATCCTACCAAAGACGTTTCTGATTGTACTCTTTTCACCCATCAAGAAGTCCAAGAAGAATCCGAGGGCCATATCGGGATCGATATGCTTCGTGTCTATATAGTCTACCTTAGTCCTTGATATCTGGACTGTAAACAAGTCAGGCTTTTTAAGAGAGAAAAATATCGGATAAGAATCGCCAACATGCACAAATGTTAAAAACTTTATCACACCTCTTCCATAATTTCTGGATGGAAACCACACTCCAATTGTGCTTTCCAGTTTACTAAATCAAGTCGGGAAACAAAACTGCAGCCACCATATATGTTCAAACAATTAAAAATCAATGAACCAAGAAACAAATACAAAGCTAATGAAGAAAGCTAATCCCTTTTATACCTTTCAGGATCAAAATTAATGTTTTCTGAGCCATTTCGAGAGTCTTTTCCGCAGAGCTGGCTGGAAATAATACCTGCCTCTGCCAAGGCTGAATGGCAAAACAAAAACAAAAAATTCACTTACATAAAGGTAAAGTCAATAGAAACAAATTAAGAAGGGCTTAAAAACTACTAAACCGTAATAGAACTGTCTCTTGTTGATTTTACCTTGTATGTACTCAAAGTCAGGATCTGCTGTATTTATATCGTCAAATGCAGGGATCGAAGAGCCAGCCAAAGCTACTGCTGGCACAATCCTATGCATTGGATTTCTAAAGGCAAGATAAAGTTTTTTTTACCATTTATTCATCACAAACACAAAGAGTTTATCATATCTCCAAAAAAAATAACTCAAGGAAGTAGTATTACCTCTCAAATAACAAATTTGAACGAACTAGCCATCTAGCATATTCTCGTCTAGTACACAACTCGTCTGCCACTACATCGTCTTCAATTATCTGAACAGCTTAATTACAAGTGACATGTTCATGATCAGAGCTGGAGAATTAAGGCACATTCTTAAAGTCAAAATTATTGTGTGAGAGCAAGTTTCTCAAAACAAACCTTTAGTTTCTTTAAAACCGCTATAGCTTCTTGTTGAGCAGCATCCACAGAAACCAGAGTGGTGACACGGTGAGTTTTTTTGGTTGATGCTAAAGTAAACAGCGGAAACACACAAAGTAAGACTTGTTAGATTCAAATTGTAACAACAAGTTATGAATTCTTCAAATATGCCTCAAAATTGACCAAAATGAGAACTTACTTATGTCAACAGTATCTGAAACATAGTCAACGGTTTCAGAGTTAGCCTCAGAAGCAGAGTTGTTCTCATCAGTGAAGAGTGAAGTCGTTCTTTCAATCTCTTCATTATCTTTCTGATCCAAATCCACACTTAAACAATGCAATGGATTACTAAAGCAAAACCTAAAACCTGTCAAAAGAGATACAAAAGCCTCAGATCAAACCATCATCTAAATTTCATCATTCAGGAAAAATAAAACAAAAGAGTTGAGAAATGTTTTAGAACCTTTTCTGGAGATAGAGAAGTAAGCAATAGCAGCTAATACAATAGCAAGTGATGATCCAACACCACTGATTACAACATTCCTCCACTCTAAAACCCAGAAAGAAAACAATGAAAATTTCAAATCAAATTGCAACACAAAGTTACGAAATTCTTCAAAGATACTAACTTTTATTAGTTTTCGAATGAGGAGAAGGAGCTTCATCATCAATTAGAGCCCAGCCACCATATTTTTCTTTAGAAGAAGCTTGAGAAACCCATGAAGTACCGGAGAGAGACGCAACGATGCGGAAACTCGCTGGTTTGTGAGGAGGAACAAGTAGTGGGAGAGTGAGACGGCGACGTATAAGTAAAGGTTCGATTTTTGGGAAGATGAATGATGAATTTGGGGATTTTCTGACCGAAAGTGAGCACATTTCTTGTCTGCTGGATTTAAGGTTTTGTAGGTGGATGAATGCTTCAATCGAAGAAGAAGCACTGAGAGAAGAAGATTGGGGAAGAGATGCACAATACAGGTAGGTACAGCACAACTATGCTTCTAAATCATTCCGAGGGTTTTGGTTTGTATTTATTATCCGGTTTAGGTTTTAAATCGTTTTGGTTAATTCATTCTCCTCAATGTGAGAAGCGCGGTTTGCTAGGCGAGATTAATTCATTCTCCTCAATATAAAATTTTAAACCCTTGGGATTATTGTTTTTTTTAGATGAGATGATTGAGGGGGAGATTAAAATTATACAACATCGCAAGGATTGTGCTTTGTGAGATGTTTAACATTTTTCTTTTAAGTATTCAGAATTATTTTATTTAGTTTTTGTTATGAATTTTTAAAATATACATCTTGATTTATTTTTTATATATATAATGATATTAAAACATCTAAATAAACCTCATTCATATAGTAATGTATAAAAATATAGAAAATTTTATTTAAAATGCAACAAAACGAGAAATCAACATAGTAATAGTTCACTATATCTTTCAAGGGATTGACACCTCGCCTTTTTAGAGAGCTCTACAGGTGTTATGTCAATAAATGAAAAAAGTTAAACTACCAATCAGATTATTTCAATCACACACATCATCTCCACATCATCTCCACATCATCTTCTATTTTGTTGTGGAGAAATAAATCGATTCTTAGTTTTTTTGTGGCTTTAGTTTATAGGTTTCTGATTTGATATCATCCTCTTTGATCTTACCATTAAAACCTATGGATCCTTCAATTTCAAACTCTGTGATTCGATTGTCTTCTATTTTTAGGATTTCTGATTTAAGTTTCGTTTATAGCATCTCTGATGTTACCTCCTAAATGCTCTGTCTCTGTATCTATTGATTGAAACATAGCAATCTTTCAATTCGAAACTATATATTTATGAGTCGATTATGTTTTCAATTTTGAAATTATGTGCGTATGTCTCGATTGGGTTTTTATTTTGACTAAATTGTGTTCTATGTCTCGATTGAATCCTTTCAATCTTTGAATTGGAATTTCTCTCACTATGTCTCCATTATGTTTTCAGTTTCTCTGTTTTGTGATTCAATTTTCTTTTTATGAATTTAGTGGAGTTTATAAATTTTGTTTCAATGATGTTATACTTGAATCTTAGAGGATTTAAAAACTTATGCTCATCTTATACTTGAAGTTCCAAACGCAATTTCTCCACGAACTCGAATTTCAGTCTATTAGTTTTATATTCTGGTTGCCTTGGTTTACCTATTTCGAATTCTATTTTAATTCATTCCATTGTAAGTGGAATTTCTGCAGGAGACATAACTCGGAGTTCATGGACATGAAACTCTGTTTGAGGTTCATGATGAACTGTTGGAAGCATTCTCATGCCAAATTAAAACATGCTGATGCCATTGATCATGCAATTGGTCAGAGAGCATATTTTGTTAAATTGTTCCTTTCAGCTTCTAGATAATATCCTTTGATTGTTTTTGGCTTCTCTGAACTGAAATTTGATGCTTTCGAGGCAACTTTGCTATAAAATTGGTTTAATGAATTGATATTCTCAGATTGTATTAGAGGACCTATTTTTCGAAAAATGGTGTTCACCGTTTATTGTTTGGCTATCTTCATTTCATTTCATTTTCCCTACCTGCTTCTTGCTTAACGTTTTCAAACTTTCTAACTATCCTATGTGTGCTCACAGTAACAGATGAAAGAAGATGAATGTTATAGACATGTAGTTGAAATAGAAGAAGATAAACCACTAAGATGATCTTCTAATCGTCATTTTCTGGTATGATTCTAATTTAATTTCTTGAAATTTTTGTTTAGAAGAAGAAGTAAATATAAACAGACAATAGAATCAACTATAAAGGGAGATCTACATCATTTGAAACCTCAGTTATAAAACATATCTTTCATTAACAAAATGTGGGTACAAACTGAGCTTGGAATGTAGAAATTTAGACTAGCAATTAAACTTAAACATAATGCATATAATCTATGAAACGAAAGATCTCTTTGTAGATGATGCAGTTGTCACACACATCCTCAAACTGTCCAATGACGCAATCATTAGGAACTTCAAGTTGAGTGAGCAGCATATCATAATCCCGGTATTGCCTCACACTCAACTCTAGAACAAGTGGGCTACAGTTTTGTTGACATTGTCTCACTACTTCAAACCCTTTCTCTTTCCATAGTGATGTAGTTAGATCCTTCTTCAACATGATATTCGTTAATCAAAATCATGCCATATAGATACATAGCTTCTGGATGATTTGCTTCAGCTGCTACCTTCAGCTGATTCATACCTATCACAGATTCTTTACAGAAATAGTAATCAATTAGTCCACATAAGAATATAGCATGAACATTTTCTGAGTTTGCACACTCATAAAGAATCTCTGTTTTCTCAGGAATTGTCTCCCATGGAGGAGAGAAAGTACCGTCAACATTCAGCTTCTGCAATACATCTAAAAATTTAGAGATCTTCCCAAAGGATTCGCATGTCTTAAGGTAAGAAATGAAATCAAGGTGAGATGATTCTCCTACTTTTCCAAGTATGACAGCCAACATGTCATCAGGTAAGTCAGTAAGAGATCGAATAGATTTTTTGTTTTCCATGAGGATTTTAATAGTTTTTGAATGAGAATGAATAAAACAATACCAACTTAACCAACTTATTTATACTCACTAAATGTATATGTTAATGATTTCTTCATCCATTTAATAAGACAATATTCGCTTCATCTATTTTTTTTGGTTCTTCAGATTCTAGATACATTAAAGAAAATGTATAGCTCCATGATTCATAGTATGCATTTGAAATCGTGATTTAACTAATATAAATGCTTTAAATTCATAATTAATTTGATTTACATTTTCAACTCAATTTACTGTAACTAATTAAAACAAATAGTAAATACAGAGTATGCACATTTGTCTAATGTATCTTACGAAAATGAAAAGACTAACATGAAGTCTAAAAATTATATATATATATATATATGGAAACTCTGCTTTGTTTCTCTAATCACAAATTCTCTAAAAACAAAGGTTTGTGTTCCATTTTTTTCGTAAATGTTAATGAATTTACATTTATCTCAATGCAGTTTACATCAATGGGTACAAAAAAAATGGAGTTCAGTCCTACTTTGCCGAAAAATATCTCGCTAGATAAACTCGAATTAGGGAAAAACAATCAAAATGTTGTTCTTCGTGTATTACGTATATGGAAAGCCAGAAACTTTAAACTCAACGGAAGCCTCATGAGTCTTGATCTATTGCTATTGGATGAGAAAGTAATCTTATTCAAAATCCTTTTTCTATACTAATAAGTTTCTATTAAAGAGATATAGTTCTAACTAAATATATTTCATAATCTCATGCAGGATAACTCTAATTCAAGGATCAATTCACCATTGCAGAATTCATAAATTCAGAGATGTGCTGAAAGAAGGACAAGTATACCTGATCAGTAATTTTGAAGTTGTCTCCGCTTATAGCCACTACAAGGTCTCAGATCATTTATTAAGTATTCGATTTACTGACACAACAAAACTTGATGAAGTTGATGAAGATGACTGCTCTATCAAGCATGAAAAATTTAGAGTTTACTCTTATGCAGAATTTAAAAATTTTGCTGGGACCAACCTTCACCTGCTGGGTATTTCACTACAATTCTAAATACCTCTTTATATATAGATGACTATAAATTGATATATATGCAAACATTTCTAATGTATCTGATATATTTCTAGACATGGTGAGACAAGTTCTAGAAGTTCAAGGATCAAAACTTGAAGAGTCAAACTCAAACCAAAAGATTGTATTGGTTCTTCTACTTCAAGAGTCAGTAACGGAAGTCATTCTTTCTCTTCCTTACATATGTTAAAAGTATGAATTACAAAATCAGTTAACTGTTATCTATGATTTTGCAGCAACTCAACCATTCGTGTAACTCTTTGGGACAATCAAGCATCTGAGTTTCGTCAAAAATTTCAACAAAATGACAAAGAATGTTCTTTGCTTGTGGTCACTTGCTTGAACCCCAAAATGTTTGCAGGTAATATCATATTTTATAACATCATTTAATTGATTCTGTATTTAATCTTCATTATTTTTTTTTCCAAAATTTATTAGGGAAACTGCACTTAAACTCAAGTGGAGCAACTATGATTTACATCAACTACAACTTAGAAATTGTTAAAGCGTTTATGCAAAGGTAATTATTCCTAAAAATTAAATTAATTTATCTATTTAACATAATAACATAGAAATATATGCTTCAAGTTTTTTTTTTAAAATAAAGATCTATTTGCAGAATGGGAATCAAAAACAGTATTGGTTCAATGAAAATAGTTGAACAGGATAATACTAAACTCAATGGACTATTGACCAGATCTTACAATACATTGCAAGTGGAGTCAACCAAGAAATATAAATTATTTGTACTGGAAAAATTGTTGACATTTGCAACCGAAATGGTTGGAACTATTTATCTTGCGCCTCATGCTCTAAAAAACTAGGACAATCTGCAACTGCTTTGATATGCAACCAATGTAACAAAACCACAACTATTGGAGTCGCAAGGTACAATACTCTATTTTGTGATGAATGCATTTTAAAAGTTAAATACACATAATAACGTTATTGCATTTTTCATACAGGTTCAAGATCGAATTGACAGTTGAGGCCGGGGATCGAACAACTACATTCGTCTTATTTGACAAGGATGCCAAGAAACTATTACACATCACAGCTAAAGATCTAATTGCATCTAATGTAAGTTATAGTACTTTTATAATGACAAGGATTAACTATCTCCGCTGGCTTCTTTGCTTTTTTATTTGTTCGTTCTAACCTCGCAAGCTCCTGATTCGGAAGAAACGAAAGCTGATTGTCCTTGTTGCTCCTAGTACTGCGTTTAGGCATACACCTGAAACACACAAGACAACAAGAAAGAACGATGTGAGTAAATAGTGAAAAATATAAACTTAGTCTAAATTCTACACTTAAATCTATTGGAAACTCAAAAGAGTTCCCGGCAAGGATGCCAAAATTTGATATGCTCAAGTTATACCTTAGAGCTACTCTCTCAAATTAAGAGATCACGGTAGTACTTAGGGTCGAATCTACAAGAACTCTCGGCTTCACGATATATCATTTTATTTCAAATTCAGCTAAGTAAGTATGAATTAAATTAAACATCAATGCAAATATAGTTAAAATCGGTTTGTAATCAGATGGAAAATGCGTCAGGTTCAGGAAACATCTCAGGAGATCAAGTAATGAATATCAATTAATAGGTATGATCGAATTAAGTATCAGTTCTAGAATTCAGATCACTAATGTAAAATTAACCAACTTTCGTTGCGAGAATTAACTGTATTTAAAATCCAGAAAACCAAATTTTTTTGCGAATTCTAAGATCTAAACATGCAGTAGGCACGGGTTTGATATGTTCACAAATTATCTTATCTAATTTTTTTTGCAATCATCTAATTTGCTCACTCTAGATTTAATCAGATTATAAATCACACTTTTCGACAATTTAACAACCTAAGATCAAGTTTCTAGGTGATCAATTTAGAATAAGCTTTAAACACACCGAAGGTGAAGAACTATCAAGTTTGAATAATTAATCAATATATCATTCTATGAAATCCCTAATGAGAATCTCTAAACCTAACAAGAGATCTACTTACACATATTTATTGAAACAAATGACATGGATGAAATAAATATCATATGAATAAAAGAACAAAGTAAAAAAGAATAGGGGTTCAAAATCTTCTCTCAAAGTAGAACAAAGTAGCAAGATCAATCCCAATCTCTCTAAATCTCCAAGTTCTTTGTAAAAACAAGATAAAGATAACAAAGTCTAAAAATCCTAATTATATTTCTAAAACACGAGCTACGATTGTTTTGTAAATATATGAAACTTTTAGGAAAAGTTACAAATCTTTTTAAATTGTTGTCTTCACGTGGGGAAATAAAATCGGATTACGTGTTGATCAACACAAAAATCGTGTTGCTCGACACATTTGAACTTCAAAGACACCAACTTCGATTCCTCAACTACAATGTTCCATAATTTCTTCATAATGTCTAAATGATCCCCAAACATATGTAAACATGTAAAAAAACTCGATAGAGACTCGAAAGACACATAAAAAACTCGATTATATATATATATATTATGGCTTAAACACTATGATATATCACTAATTAACTACTCCATTATGGAAGTTCCATGGTACCATTACATTATTTCTTTAATGTTTAATATGATAATTTCAAACTACTAATGAAATATAAAATGTTATGTTATTTGTATATATAAAGATACTTACAAGTTTGTCATAATTTTATTCAGTTTTAACCAAATAACCATAGATCAATTAGAATATTTATAAAGAAAGATACAAAATTTTCACAAGATTCTATTTTCAAAAGCTTCTCCAGTTCTTCTTCATTTGTCAAAATAGAGTTTAACTTGAATGTTAAAACAAAGTCTTGAATTATGTGATTATTTAAATATTATTACTTAAAAATGTTGAAACAAAAAATCATGTTATTAGTTTTTATGTTGACCCCGTTAAAATTATAATATGAGCATTTATGTCCAATTTTTTATGTAGAAGTGAGAGAACTAATAAAAAACAAAACAAAACCACATTATTAGTTTTTTTATTATATATTACCACTAGATTTGAACCTGCGGTTTAATATAAATATATTATTTTAAAATTTTTTATTAAATATTTGTATTTGATTCTGCTAAGTTAATTTACTATTTTGTGTTTTTTAATGTTTATAAATATTTTTATTTTTTTGTTTAACATATATTTATAGCATTTTTGTACGGTTTATGATATGCTTCAATCATATGCAAAATCAATTATGTTATTTATTTTCATTGAAATAATTTAGAGCAAATCATACCGAATTAGATATTAATTTAATCTAAGTAAAAAATCCTAATTAAATGAAACGTATCAACATCATCTATCAATACCAAAATATATACATATATACAGAGATTAATCGATTTTGACGGTTTCTTATAACTCACGATGTCATACAATTACATCATTTTTTATCATATCATATTATTAATTAAAAAACAAATTTCATTATATTGATATATATATATATATTATTTTTAGTATATATTATATGATTAGTTATCCAATATTTGTGCTAAACCTGCAATTTTGGAATGAAAACCTGTCATGTCCAATACTCGTCAGAAACTTTTCATCCTATAACCAATCCCTATTATATAATTATCTGTTTTAGATTAATAATTTTAATATATTTGTATTAAAAACTAATGATTATATATAGGTAATTCTAGTACTATATATATATAATATATTATAAAATTAGTTATCTGTCCACGTTGGGACAAAAATCTATCATATTCCGCATTAGTCGAAATTTTTACATCCCGTAACTGATCTATTTAATATAATTACATATTTTTTATTGATTATTTTAGTGTTACGGGTAAGCAATTGAGTGAAAGGTTACAACAATATATCCACATATTGATTTTACAAATCCATTGATCATTATGATGTTTTAGATTATTTTTAGTTTCATTTTTATCCTTTGTAAAAAATTTAAAAATTAGTATATTGTTAGTTGCATTTCAAAATAACTAACACATAGAAATTATCTTTTAAAATGTATTTTTCAAATAATAATATAGAGATTTATTGTTTTTTAAATCTATGTTGAATTATTAACTTTTCTATATTTTAATATATATATATATAACTAGTTTCAAATTTTTAATTTTTATCTAAACAAACATATTGATATACATTTAATATATTAATTATTTAAATCGAAGATCTTGATGACTTAATATTTAAACAAAAATATTTCTTTGTAAATCTAATATTTAAGCGATTTAATTGCATTGAAAATAAATAATTATTGTTAATATAATGATTATGAAAAAATATAAAATGAAATACAAAATAGTTTTGGTTCCTTAAACATCTTTGTACTATTTTTAACAAACCTTTTATTTAAAGATATATAATTTGGGTCAATGTCAAAGTTTTATTTTAAATGGTCCTATTTTCTATATATTTTAAATTTTTATAGAATATAAATATTATATATGTTTAAAAACTTTCATAGAGTTTAAATTTTATTAGTATTTTAAAAAATTTATAGAGTATAAATATTATTAATTTTTAAAAACTTTCATAGAGTTTAAATACTATTAGTATTTTAAAAAATTTATAGAGTTAAACATTATTAATATTTTTAAAATTTTACAGAGTTTAAATATTTAAATAGTTTTAAAGTTTAAATTAGTTCAACTAAAACTGAATTAAACCGAATAAATTTTTTAAAATTTGAATACATGATAAGTGAAGCTTATTGTTCATTTGTATTTAAAATCATTTTGGTCTTTTTAATAATATGTCTCTGAATCATTGTCTAAATGTTTTAGCATATGTGGAGCGTAGAACACACATTTTTTCTTTATCGATTGAGTAATATATATCTGTTTTAAAAAATTTGAATCACAATATATGCAGAAAAAAATCTAAACTTTTTATTAATTATATACATTATATAATCATTCAAAATAATTTGAAAATAAGATCAAACAAATATGATAAAAAAAATCATACATACTTTTAAATTGTAATATTAAATAAAGAAATAATTGTATTTGGTTATAAAGATTTGTAATATTAGATAAAAAAAAATAGTGTTTGGATGCAGTGCTGAAATTATTTCATTTAATTACTTTTAAAATTTTGTTTGACAATAAATTCTCGAATACTTCTTTTCTAATATTGCCCATATTTTTTATTCATATACACGGGAGTTATTTTTGTGATAAAGTTAAGTATTTACTATTAAAATGATGAACTATTTATAATATTTTTGATTCATAAATCATAACCATAACCTAGAAATTTTGCGGTGTACTTTATTATTTGTGGCGCCGTTATTTTGTTGAGTGCAATTGCTTATTTTTTGTAACATTAATTTATAATTTATGAAACAAAAATATTATAAAGCAACATAACCCAAAGAATAAAGCAACATAACCCAAAGAATAAAGCAACATTATTATTTTCTTAAAGCAATTACAAAAATTTAACTACAAATAAAGAGATGTAAGAAAAAACAAATAAAAATATTTGTTAATTACAAATAAAATTAAATTCAATACTAGTTGTCTTGATCCTTGTGCTTCTGCATCAGACTGCATCCTATTTTCCACATTATTAACCTTCTTCTATTTAATATATTCTTCCACAAAAAAAAAAGAAAAAAGAAGAAGAAGAAGAAACAAATACGTGTATATTTACATGTATAGGTTATGGGAACAAAGAGTGACAAAAAAATAAAAAAAAATAAAAAGGTTTATGGGAACAAATGCCACATTTACTTTTATGTGACAGAGACAACAACATAATGTATAACCAAATGTCTTTCTCGTTACAGTCCCTCGATTTAATTTTACTTTTATCTTTTAATTTAATTTAATTTTTCCTTCTTGTAACGTTTTGAGCTATGAGGAGAAAAGTGAAAACCCATTTTGACTCTCAACGACCTCTCGCTCTCTCCATTAAATAATCATTTTAAAGATAAAGAAAAGCCCAAGAGATATTCCACAAATCATTACTAAGCAAATAAAATAAAAAAACTCTTTTGTTTTCATCTCATTTCCAAAAATGTCGTGGATTCACTCTGTTTTTTTCCTTTGTCTAACTTTCCGGTGGTGCATCGCCGGAGAATCATCTCCGGAGGTCACTGATGATGGAGCTCCGATGGAGAAAACAGAACAAGAAGCTCTTTACTCAGCAATTCAAGGATTTGTTGGTGATTCTTGGAATGGCTCTGATCTTTACCCTGACCCTTGTGGTTGGACTCCTATTCAGGTTTTGCTTTAACCTATGAAACTCTTTTTTATTTTATTTTCTTGAGACTTCTTGAATTTTTTTAGTTTCTGTTAAAGATTTTTTTTTTGGAAAAAGTTTGTTCTGTAGTTTTCTGAATAATCATGTCTTCTTTGAAACTCTTTTTTATTTTATTTTCTTGAATTTTTTAGTTTCTGGTAAAGATTTTTTTGGAAAGAGTTTGTTCTGTAGTTTTCTGAATAATTCTGTCTTCTTTGAAACTTCCATAACTAGTAAGTAAAAATATGAAGCTTCAACGCATCAAAGTGTATACCTATTTACATATAAGATCTAATTTTGGTTTCTTTAAATGGTTGCTTCAATTATATATGAATAATATTGGCCCACAAACCAACAAATTCCTTTTTTTATTCTTTCAATTATTTGAAACTTTTTTTTCAATTTTTTTTGGATTTTTCAGGGTGTTTCTTGTGATCTCTATGATGACTTGTGGTATGTCACGGAGCTAACCCTAGGACTTGTTCATGAAAACTCGCTTTCTTGCGCTACAAGTTTGAAGATAAAGCCACAGTTATTCAAGCTCAAGCATTTGAAATCTCTCACGTTCTTCCACTGCTTCACTTCGCCGATTACAATATCTAAAGAGGATTGGATAAACTTGGGAAGTAACTTAGAAGCTCTCGAGTTTAGATCCAATCCTGGTTTGATTGGAGAGCTACCTGAAGCAATTGGAAGTCTCACAAAGCTCAAATCTTTAGTGATTCTTGAAAACGGGTTTAATGGGAAATTACCGATGAGTCTCTGCAATTTATCGAGCTTAAAACGGTTGGTTCTGGCGGGAAACTTTTTCACCGGAACGGTACCGGATTGTTACAATGGCTTTAAGGATCTATTGATCTTGGATTTGAGTCGGAACTCTTTTTCTGGGACATTACCTTTGTCTATTGGAGATATGGTTTCATTGCTTAAGCTTGACGTAAGCAATAACCAATTTGAAGGCAAGTTACCGCAAGAAATCGGGTTCTTGAAGAATCTTACACTTTTGGATCTAGGGAACAATAGAATCTCAAGTGGGTCGTTCAAAAACGTTGAAAAGATTCGATCTTTAACGGATCTTGTTTTGTCAGGGAACCCAATAGGTAATAGTGGTGATGACATGATGGGGATAAAATGGGAGAATATGGGCAATTTGGTAGTTTTGGATCTATCAAAGATGGGTTTAAGAGGTGAGATACCTTTAGGTTTAACCAAACTAAAAAGATTGAGGTTTCTTGGTTTAAACGACAACAATTTAACCGGTGCAGTCCCATCTAAGAAGCTCGAGACTTTGCCTTGTCTTGGTGCTTTGTACATTCATGGAAACAATCTATCAGGAGAGCTTAGATTCTCAAGAAGATTCTATGAGAAGATGGGTACAAGATTAAAGGCTTCAAGAAATCCAAATCTTTGTCAGTATATTGTGTCAGATTCTCAGAAATATGTTGGATTGAAGCCTTGCATGGTGGAGAAAAAGAAGAAGGGTAATTTGGTAATTGAACAAACGTGGAGCAACCTTAAGAAGGAGGAGGAGTCAAGTTCGTCAACATTGGGTGTGATGGTTACTAGACATGTGTCATCAAAAGGGTTCATGTGGGTTTTGCTTTTGGAGTTTTCTCTTATTGTTGTATTATATTATTATTGAAATAATTTTTTTGGTTAGACTGTTTTGATGGTTTATAGTGTTCATGTATTGGTTGTGATAGATTTTGATGTCGATGTTGCTTTAAAGAAGAAAATCAAATCCTTTTGGATGTAACAAGTCTGATTTCTTCTCTATAGATAAGTCTTAATCTAAAATTGTGTATATGTTTGTATTGTTTTTTCCTTTTATTAAGAACAGATTTCGTATATAGAGATATAAACAAACAAAAATAAGAAATCATTTGGATGTGACCACAAATGTTAAATGCTTTAAATAAATAAGGATGCAGAGCATTGAAGCATATATCCAAGAAAAGCTAATTTTGGTTTTAAACAGACAATACAATACTAACCAAACATAATTTTATAATGCCTAAATTTTTATGACTTTAGCATAGAAGATTTAATGACTTTCTTAAAAAGATTTATTCTAATGGCCGGTAAAAAAAAGGATTTATTTTAATGGATTTTAAAAAAGTAAAATTTGTTTTTTGTTCAATTAAAAAGTATTATATTAAGATCAATTAAAGATGAGACAGTTAGAGGTTTGTGTATAGACTATAGACTGAAAATCTTCTGTTAGTTTTTACTTTTTTTATAGGTTGCAGTAAGCTTTTTCCCATCATTTATAACACTTTTTTTTTGTATTTTTTACTTTCATAGACTCTGTCATATAACTCCATAAGTCATTATTGGTTGTTCATAGGTGGCGGCTTACGTACTTTTATCAGTATTTACTATTAAAGCAAAAGAAAATTAATTATTTTGTTGTTTTTCATACTCTAGCTAGTTTTGATTTGTCAAAAAGCTTTTAGCAATATTTTACATCGAATTTGTTTGTGACAAAAGATGTCGAATTCGTATCGGCAATAGTATTATGATTTAATAATAATATTGTTTAAGTTAGTAATCTTTTACTGAATTATTACGTTAAATACTATTTTCTTCTATGTTCAATAGGAATAGCAGAATAACAATAAGATTTTTCAAACTTTTTTAGTTTTTATTAGTTATATAATTATGAAAATTTGTGATTTGTGTCTAATGATTTCGTCATTCAAAAATTCAGTGAAAAAAATATATTATATATAGTAAAAAACTGTTTGATATTTTTATCAGTAAACATTTATTTTATAATAATTTATCATCCTACAAACTAATAAACCAAAATCAAAATAAACTATACTCCTTCCGTTTTAATATATAAAGTGTTTAAAAATTTTATTATTATTTTAAAATATAAGGTTTTTTTATATTTTTATATACTTTTAATTTTATTGAATCTTTTTGTAGTCAATAATATTTTTTAATTTTTTCATAATTAAATATATTATTTTATCTTATATATTAAATATTTATTTTTTAAAAGTAAAAATAACTTCTTAATCCTTATATATTAAAACGGACGGAATAGTATTTTCCAATAGACAATACAGTAGTAGGAGTATATTAAATCCAAGTAGGCGTTCTTGGAATTCAAAACAATGATGATATTTAATTAATGATTCTTGAGAGTTACAATGAGCTTTACTGATAAAATAGTAAA
The DNA here is from genome assembly GCA_028015245.1 of Cardamine occulta. Classification (NCBI taxonomy): domain Eukaryota; kingdom Viridiplantae; phylum Streptophyta; class Magnoliopsida; order Brassicales; family Brassicaceae; genus Cardamine; species Cardamine occulta. The sequence continues at coordinate 5,113,066 of CM051379.1, read as the reverse complement.
GAGTCTGGTTTCTTTGAATGTTTTTGTCCTCATTTCTTGGCGCTTTTTTCCCAATTTAATTTCGTCTACGTATATGTTAATTTTTCTATAAAGGTTTTTGACAGTTTATTGTCTGATTTGATTGATTCCGTGGAGTAATTATATATATTTGCAAATAACTCTTATATGTCCTCCAGCTATTTTGTTTAGTGTCATATCTTAAAAATATGTTTACATAGGAAAGGACAATTAACCAATGATGATCATTTTTAGATAAGTTCAGATTTAAACATTAATTTAAATATTTACATCATAGGCGATAAGAGTTTTTACTTTTTAGCTGTTACTGACCAAATCTCGACAAAGTTCACATAATAAGAAAACACAACATAAATCCTAAATACAGTTTTCAGAACGTACATAAGAGCATCTCCAACCATAAATACCATTTTAGTATTAAAAGTATATTATTTTAGTATAATTTTAACACTAAAAGAGTCGTTTTCTCAAATCACAACACTATAAATTACACTAAAAAAAATTATATATTATTTTATTATTAATATAAATATTTTTTTGATATTTAATAGTTTTATCAAAAAAATGTTTTATATAATTATGTTACATTAGAAATATATCATACAAAAAATATTTATTTTTTTCTCATTTTATATCTATTTAAAAAATTTTGTTTTCCTTATTTAATTAATTATTTTATTAATAAAATCAGTGAATAGTGTTTAGTGTTGTGAATAGTGTTGCACCAAATTTTGTGTAACACTGTAGCATTACACTAAAAATAGTGTAATTTTTAGTGTTCCATTGGAGAAGGTTTAGTGTAAAAATTACATTAAAATAGTGTTTTGGTGTTCCATTGGAGTTGGTCTAATAGAAATCAAAATATGTCAAAGATATCAAAATATATAGACATTTAAGTAATTTAGGTCGAAGGCTTAATTGTTGAACAAAAAAAAAAGAAAAAGGTCGAACGAAGGCTTTAATATCAATTCAGCTAAAGATACTTCAAAAGGGCATGAAATTACTTCAAGTTCATGAGAATGTAATATTTATGAATGGATTAATCTCCTGTTAGATTTGTTCTAACTTGTAACCTTCTCATTCAATAGCAAATATTAAAATCTCTCTTTTTAGTAAGTACTGATAAATTAATTTCTTTACAAAATTATTAGTATTTTAAGTCCCAAAAATATAAATTTATAAACGTTTACATTGTATATAGGTTTTAAAATCTTTTGCCATTTTAAATGAGCGAGTTCTATATTATCTTTAATTAGACATACCTTGTGTTGGAGAAACCCAATAGATTTCCACTACTTGTTTAGGATTTCACAATAATTTTTACTTAGAAAACATAAATGATAATCAAACTCCAATGTAACCATCAAATAATGTTTTTATTATTTGCTGCATACCAGATTGGTGAAAAGAAAGATGATCCACTGGCAATGTATGCTGGAGACATTATGACGGTATATTATATACATGTTTCTTAGGTTTCTTTAATCGTGCGTTACAAGAAACATAGTTTGTATCATATGAGGTTTTGTTATTTGCAGGTCAATGTGAATCTTGCAGGGCTTCCTGCAATGGTATTACCGTGTGGATTAGTCGAAGGCGGTCCCTGGGGTCTTCCTGTTGGTCTTCAAATGATCGGTTCAGCGTTTGATGAGGTTTGTTATATAAACTCTTTGCTTTACTCTAAAGATTATGTTAAGCTTCAAATGATGATTTGTGTTGAGTATTTAATTTGTCTTATTGGTTTTTAGGAGAAATTTTTGAAAGTGGGTCACATATTTGAGCAGACTCTTAAAGGTTCAAGCTTTGTTCCTCCAGCCAATGTAGCCTAACCATGAAACCAACCAAGGCTGTTTTTTGCGGTTGACTTTCATGATTTGTGTAAGCAAAGTGACTTAATTGTGTAATTTAACATCAATTTTTTTTAATAATATAAATGTAGATATAGTCAATATAGCTTTCGTTTATATAATTATTATGTTTTTGCAATTGCATTCATGCACTTGATTATTGTTTAAATGTTATGGTTTCATTGTATGATTGTATCATGACTTTTTAAATATATGTATAGCTTGATATGAAGTTTCGGAAGAGAGCATATATGTGTATAGCTTCTCTGTAACCTTATTGATATCAAAGACTTGACTTACTTGAGATATAAACTAAATCTAATCATAAAGAGGAGAAACTAGAAAGGACCATGAGTATCAAACACAATTAAGTTAAGACGTTTCCAACGGGCCTTTTTTATTTGGGCCTCTAAATTCGCTCTGTATTAAATACTTTTATATTGTTGATAAACATATGTGTAATATAAAGAGTTTTCTAAAAATATAAAATAAATAAAATTTGTTCAGGATGTGCCTAAGTTTCCAATCTCAGTTTCTTTCTGTAGATCTTTTTGAGTCCAAGCCATTGAAGAGCACTGAAAAGTGGTATATGCTTAGAGTTATTGATGTTGGATCGATTTTTTTAGTTAAGCTGTGTGAATATAAATGGGTATAATGGATTGGCTAAACTCACGTTAGAACTATGGTGGAAGTTGGGTCAGGTTGAATGAAGTAAAAAAGAGTCAAGTTGTGATCCCTTGAGACTCGCTCTTTTTGTGTTCACGACTCCTTGAATATTGGTTTAATGGAGATCGTTTCTCAATTTTGTTTACCACTTCTAATTGATTTGGGGCTGAATTTGGTTTGATTGTTGGTTGAACAAAGAACCTTGATATATAAAAAAAGCATCTTCTATGCTTAAGGCATCCAACGACATACTAAACAACAAAAAGCAAAAATCAGCAATTTCTTTTAATTTCAAGTAAGTGTTGAGAGTATTGTAAAGTTAGTTCGATTATAATTGATTTTCAAATGTTTGCGAAATCAATTGATAGTTATTTGTTGATTGGTTTTAGGAGAGATTGCTAAAAGTGGGTCACTTGCATATTTGAGCAGACCGTCAAAGGTTCAAGCTTTGTTCCTTCATTGTTAGGTTATATGTAGCCTAACCATGAAACCAAGCAAGGCTCTTTTTTTGCCTTTACTTTCATGATTTGTTTAAGCAAAGCGCTTAAATATTGTGTAATATAACTTCATTTTTTATATAATATAAATGTAGATGTTCAATATAGTTTTCGTTTTATCAGTTTATATATTTATGTTCTTTCAGTTGCATTAATTCATGCACTTCATTATTGTTAAATCTTTTGAATATTATGATTGTATCATGATTGATTAACACATTTTTTAATATGTGTATTTAAGTAAATCAAGTAATCAACTTGAACTTGAAAGAAACAAAAGAAAATGTCCACTTGTACCAAACACGTATCTTAATAAAAGGGTCAAAAGCGTTACACGTTTCAAGTACATTGTTGGCACTTATTAAAATGAAACTATCTGGAGCTTGTGTATAAGTATAGTCCACTTTAATTGTCTAGAATGATTCAGAAGGAATCATATGCTAAACCTATAATTATGTAAACATATTAAAAATCTTGTAATCAATTTAGTGGTCCATGCGAATATCTGTCTCCAGTCGACGATCAAAATCCAACGGATCATGCGTGTGCAAGTGCAATGTTTGACATTTTTGTCTACTGAATTAAGTTGCCACCTGTCACATGACTTTATAGTTTTTTTTTTGTGCAACTACTTTATAATTTATATACTACATTGATACATTTAATAACCATGCAAATGGTTTTTATTGGACGAATTGTTAATTGCTAAATGTCAATGAACAAAATTATGTGTTGATAAACAATTCAAGTATTAGTTTGCCATAAATCATTTGCAGATGAATGAATAACCATTTGTTATGATAGATTATTTGTTTGGTGACCCCAAATAAAGGAACTATTTAATTTCATTTTTAACCATTCGTACAATATATATCGTCAGTGTTTAAGATATTATAGGTGCAAAGCGCGTGGTAATTTAATGTATTGTCTGCCATTTAAATGTCTATTAAGGGTTACATGCCGCCTAAACATTTATAGAATGAAACCATAACCATTCTTTAAAACACAGCGTACGTATGGTGAGAAACTTAAAATGATTTCCAAAGAGATCATGTAAAAAACTTGATTTCCAAAGAAACTCAAAATGATTTACGCAAAGATTTGATAGTCATTGGCACCTAACTTTGGATTAACAATTCACTTCATCAACCAATCAGATACATAATGTATCGTGTTCTCACATAATCTTTATATATACATACAAAGCCTACATAACAATCACAAAATGATGTGTTTTATACATATGATTGATGATATGAATATATAAATTGCATATAATACATGTTTAATAATTTATTTTTGACAGACAACTTGAGGTAATCACGTACACCATCTTCCTCACGTAAAGTCCAACTCGGCATTTCAAGCTTCGTAGTATTATTTTGTTATTTGTGTGCCTTTCTATTCATTTTCGCTGACCTTAAAATTTTATCAAAATATATTAAAATTCCATTGCTTGCGCTTCACTTCTTATTTTTCTTTGCTTTTTTTTGGATAAAACTTTCGCTGCTTTTCTTGTTTGACCAATTTAGTCATACACAAATGTGCATACAATATATATATATATATATATATGTTATGCACATAAATATACAGCTCAAAACTTAAACCTTCTAAAAACTCCAAAATTTTATAAAACCCTAGTAGCTAAATTAATGTTTCCTCCTCCTCCCTTCCGTCGTCGTCTTCTTCTTTTTTTCTCCAAACATTATATGAATCTTTCTCATAAAACCATGTTCAAGACTCTTTATATTGTCTTACTCTTGTTTTCTAGTTCCTGCAAGGCAACGGCGAGGATCGAACCAACTAAGGTTTCTGAAATGGAAATAGTTCAAACAAGATCAAGACAAGAGGTCAGGGAGGGTTTTAGATTCAAAGGCCGTATGTTCCATTTCCAATCTAAAAGGGTACTTGTACCACCTTCAGGTCCTTCCAAGAGACACAATTCGGTGGAGAATAATCTCAAACATTAATTGAATTTTTTTTTTTTTGGGTTTAGTTTCAATCTCTTAAACTTTTTTTTTTTTGACAATTAATTATGACCTGGATATATATTTAGAAGATTCTTGAAACTGTGATGGGGTTTTGATTTTTTTAATTTGTCTTCGTGTCTTTTTAATAGATATACATCTTTTGATCAGTTCATTCAAATTTGTAATACTTCGATTGGAAAATTAAACGTATATACATATAAAATATATTTATTTTTTCACCATTGTGTCTCTCTGTTATAGTTTAATATCATTACCTCTTTGTGATAAATCCGAGTGTCAAAATGGATGGACTAATCTAACTTCTTGATTAGAGTTTTACTGATATATATGTATATATATATATATATATATATTCTGATAATTAAATAATTATCAATTTACCTTTTAGTCACTGACCAAGACATTTAAACTAAAAGTTTATGTTGTTGAGAAGAAAAAATATTTAGTCATCAAGCTCATTAGCTTACATGAGTTCTATGGATCATATATATAACAAAAAATTTTAAAATAAATTACATTAGTTTCAAGGAAATAAATCATATAAGAATCTATAGATGTTTTAAACTCATTTGCGAGGTTATTCATGTGTACTCTATAAATCGGTGAGCTAAAGATTCATTATACATGAAAATCTGTTGTTTGCCAGTGATTTTTATAGGGTACAGTAGATTACACACATTAGTAAAAACACTAGATTAGAGCACCTCCAAAGATAAATTTCTAAACTCGAGTATCTAAGAAATATTATATTAGTATTTTTAATTTAATTAAATTAAACAATAAAATTTAAAATAAAAAAGAAATTTTAACCAATCAACAACTAACAACTATTAAATGAGGTTCTTGTTTTAGAACTCATGGACTCTTAAATTTTTCAAATAAGAACCACTCTCTTTCTCTCTTTTATACTTTACTCAAATTTTATTATTATTTTAATAGAGATTTTAAACTAAAAACTCCCCATTGGACGTGCTTTTACATATTCTGATCAATGAGAGGTCATTCACAACACCGTTTAATAAAATATATCATAAAATTTGCTCATAACATGCTATAAACAGTCTATGGTAAAATAGTTAATTCAATCAGTGGTTTCTCAATGAATTTGGAGTCTATGTACTAACAATAAAATTTTAACCCTTTTCAATGAATTACTCCAAATGGTAATATAAAAATATTTTGGCTCTTTCCATACTAAAATTTTTATTAAAAAAAATTAGGTTCTAAAAATTACCAAAATTTTTGGGCGTGATCATTTGCTCCACTTGCACTTGTTTATAAACTGCTCTTGAATCCAACAATTCATTATACCTCTTAAAAAGTGATCTAAAGTTGTAATATTAAGTGATACACATGGATGATGAAACGAATTACTATAATATCTGGCAAATACGATCTCTATATTATCTCTTCTCAGCATTCTCTTATTTGTATAGTTTATACTATCGAGAGTAGAGTTTGTTATGTCTAGTTTAGATTTTCCTAGATTGCAGATTACAGTTGAATAGTTTCCTATATATGTATGTTAGCTTCAACATCATCAATAGAAGAAATACTCATGACATCTGATTCTCTTTAAAATGACCATTATTTTGCTATGTTCAAAGAGTGAAAATTTGTGGTTTTTTAAACCCTTATGCAAAATCTTAAATTCTAATAGTGATAGTTTGCTAGATTGGTTAGAACTTAGAAAACATAAGTGTAATATAACTTATTTGTTTTTTTCAAGTGACTATAGTAATGTTATTTCAAGTAAATAAAGAAAGAAACAAGAAAATTATTAGAAAATGTATTACAAGGCACTAATAGCGAATACAACAATTATGAAATTTGTTTGTCAATTTTATATTCATTGCTTCTCTAAAGCTTATGAAGAAAAATGTTAATTGTCCGACAAAAGTACATTTTGTTCATTCCATTGCATGTTTAACTAGTAACAAACTTTTTTAATTATTTTGTTTGTTTCACAAAATACATAAAAATAGATTTAAGTAATTGAAAATATCCACAACTCCATAATAATTATTTAGGTTTCCGACATTTTTCATAAAACTATCCAAATATCAAATCGAAAGTTGATTTATGGTCTTGGACTAACCAACAAATATCAAGATAGGAATAAGCATGGGTGTGTCCAAATTCCAACAAATGTGAGTTTATGTATATGAGGCTTTGTGAGATGTGTGGACTTTGGTCATGAAGTTCTAGGTTATGAAAAAAAGAATGTTGACATTTTTTTCTTTTTAAGTTTCTTTGACATTTTTTCTTTTAAAATTTATTTTACTTAATTAGTTTTTTTTTTAGGAATCAAGACTAGTTAGAGATTTTTTTTTTTTTGGTAAAAAAAAAAGTAGTCCCCTATGCTAAGGGTAAGGGTTTGATTGATTGACATAGTTAGCATAAAAAAAGGTAAGAATTTTTTTTTCAGTTGTAGTCAACAAAAATATCTATAGTATATTTGAGCTTCATATAGTTTTTGTGAATTTTTTAAAAAGCACCCATCAAATATCGTAGCTTAAACTTTTCAAGTCAGCCTTGAGAAAACTAGCGCTCATAATCGTGTTGGAGGTATAAAAGTTTCATTGTTTCTTTTGCCTTCTCCAAAATTAGTTATCCAGTCATACTCACACGATTTTGGTATTAGAGAAACCACTCAAAAACAATTTTTTTCATCTCTGAAAATTTTGTTGGTTTGTGCCGCTTGATATCTTTTCCAGTTTCCAGGTTGGTGGAAAGATACTCAGATGATCGTTTGAGAGTATTTGAGATTGTACCTTGACTAATTTTTAATTAGAACTTTGCTTCAAGTCATAATTGCAAATATTTTTGAGTGCACTTAATATTATTCATTTTGTACTCACATAACTATTTTAGTATTTGATCTGTCATAGTTGATTTTGTAACACCTTTTAGATGAGAAGTCATTGCTAGGATTTGTATGAAAAAGTGTAACAAAGAATAGTGTTTAGTCAAAAACAATAGAAAAACATTATAAACCAAAGTAAATTTAGTAAACGAAAAAATAAAAAATATTCACATAATGTGAAATATATAAATAATAAACATAAGAAAATTCAAATAATTTTTTTTGAAGAATATGAATTTTAAAAAAATTCTCGTTTACATTTAAAATTTTTTTAAAAATATTATGGATCAAAAAATATTTCTAAAAATTAATATTTATTAATTTATAGTATAAATTAATAATAATATTTTATAAATAAATTAATATCGCAATAAATTAATAAATTATTAAAATCATAATATTATTAATTTATAAAGGTTTTACTATATGTCACCGTTTTTTTTGTCTTTTTTAACCAGTATCACTAATTTTTGGTCAATCATTTAAACATCATTATAATCTTTCCAACATTATACGTTGAACAACATTACAAAATCAAAACACATTCTTAAATAGTCAAATATTACATTCTTAAAAATCATACTAAATTCATCTTCTTTTTTTTCCCCCTTAAACCCTTAGAAAATACACACTAAGCTCAGGCCCACCACTAGACCCATCAGGATTCATCATATAAAAGGCCTCAGAATCTCTCGACCCAATAACCCTCTCGAACCGGGCTCTCATATACATGAACTCACCTTTCTCGGACCCAACCGCTTCAATCCCTTCTTCTCCCACCACCGTCGTAGTCATCGCCGCCGGTAAAACTCCGGCACCCATCGTAATAGGTCCCACCGCCTTCAACACTCTCCACTCCTCTTCTCCACACTCTTTCCTCGCCGCGTAACCGCATTTTCTGCCGTTACAATACGTTCTCCACGTGGACTCTTCTAGAAGCTTCTTAGAATCTGACTTAAACGCTGCCGTTTCAAGCGCGATTCTAACTAGCCCCGAAGCCATCTCACGGACGAGGACGCTTGTTGGAGTTGGTAATTGGATCAAAACCGCGGGTAAACGGGTCGGGTCATCTTGTACGGCGAAATACACGTGTCCACGACGGTTACCGAATAATGTACCCACGACCCGAAAACCCAAACCCGATTTAGAGAACCCGAGAGCGTAACGGATCTTCTCTAAAGTTTTTTTCTTTTTTTTCTTCATTATTTGTTGAGTATTGAACTGATCGGGTCGGGTCGGGTCAGAAGAGAAATTGAAACGGGTTAAGATTTTTTCTTCGCTGTTGTTGTATTCTTCGTCGTTCTCTTCTTCTTCTTCTTCGTCGTCGTCTTCTTGAACTTTCTTTTTCTTCCAGCTGAAGTAACGTTTAGAAAGAGAGAATGAAGAGTCGAGAGAAGTGTTGGCTAAGATTGACTTCATCTCTTCTTTAAATGAAAATACAAAATCTTTGGTTTCTTGGAACTGTGAGACTTGAATTGAATGAAGTTTTGGACTCTCATGTGTTCTCTCTTATATTGGGTCTTTAATGGAGTTTTTTTTTTTTTTAATGTGTTTGTGGGGGCTGATTTTATTTGACTTAAATCATTTAACTAATTTAATTTTAATTTGAAATTATTATTTGACCTTTTGGATATGTCATTTCTTCTGTTTCTTTACCTTTTTTTTTTTGTGTTTTACCAATATCTTGATCTTGACTGATTTCACATATGATTATTTTAATAGTATTTCACGTAAGTTTTAATAGTATTTCATAATTGATTTCACATATAAATTGCATTTTAAAAAGTATGAGTTCATTAGCCTCTATGTCACTTCGACTAAATTCACGTTTTTACAAACAAAATTATTACTTTTTATATCTCGTCTAAATTCAGTATGATTATTTTAATTTTCTTAAGATAGTTTATAATTTCATAGGGATAGTTTATAATTTCATAGGGATACGTGTGTAGTAATTAGAGTTCAAAAACACTCCTAAAAATATACTTTTTATTTTAAAAAAATATGAAAACGATAAGAATGTGAAATTTGAGATTGATTATTTAATTTGTACTAATATGCTAGAGTATGTAAAAGATATAATATGGCATGTTGACTAATTGATGAATCACCAATTACATAGTAACCAAACTAAAGACTAATCGTCCGGTTTCCTTAGACTTTATTACTAAACAAACTAAAGAGTATCATATAAGCACAATTGGTATGCAGATCTAACCAAACTAATGAGTTAGATCAAAAGTATTACTTAAATAAATTTGTTTTTTGTTTGTTTTAAACAGAAGTGAGAGACTATGTTAATAAAAAAGAAAGATAGATGTGAAAGAAGATAGAAAAAAGAAAAGAAAGAGGAAGGTGAGCAGCCACCACCTAACCGTAGATTAAGGACTGTCTTCATTGGGACTTATGAATAAGACATATCACACACTAAATCGACATTTACATTTTGTGTTTTTTTAAATATATATATTTTTGTATATATGGTTCAATTTATTCTTTGACCAAAATAAATATACGAAAACAAAAATAATAGCATGATAAAAAATAACCACGGTGTAATTAGTAAGAGCTTTCAAATAACCATGGTGTAATCGGTAAGTCTTAAAGACAACTAGTAATAAAGCTTTAAAATCTGTTGTAGATAGATCAACCAAAAACTTTCACCCTTAAAGTCAGCTTTGAATTTTATTTGTGTCTTACAACTAGACTTTGAATGGATACAGCGTACGATCAAAACCATCTGCGGATTAAACCATTTTTTTACAATTCACAAGTTATATTCTGCAGTGGTGCAGATAAATAAACAAAAAAAACCCGCTACAAACTAACTACGGTTCAGAAATAAACTAAGACCACAGCGGATTGTACATCGTCCAAAAAAAAATGGTTTAGATCGCTGATGGTTCTGTGCATTGCGTCCGTAGTAATTATTCAAAGCCTAATGTTAAATCCAATCTTAAAACCTAAAATATTATTATTTGATTTATTTTGCTTAAAATATTAATCTAAAAGAAAAGATTATATCAAATAGCACTGAATTAATTTATTTATTCTATGACACTACAGTGCCAAAAACTTCAACAAAAAGAAAAACAAACAGAAACCGAGATTTCTCACATCAAATAAATAGTCAATAGTATATGTTTAGATAATAGATATTAAGGAGACAAGAAGGTGTGCGATGTATCTCAATCAATGTCTCATCTATAGTGGAGGCTACAGAGTTGACAATTTAGTCTGCCCTTTTTCACTCGAACACATATTAACTTGTATAAAATCTTACCATAAAAACACGAATTTTCTTGTTATAGTACATTTGAGGTCCATGTCTTTCACATATGACAGTGTTATAGTGGTATATAATATGATTTTCCAATTCATTATTTTGGTATGAAAGATTCAAAACCCATACGAAATTATATAACAATTGTGATTATATGTAATATTACTTCCTCTTATAGACGGTTCTTAGTAATCAGACGTCTATTTTCTTATAGGTTAGATGTTGATCACCAAATATTCGTATTAATTTTTCAAAATTAAATTCAAAACCAATGGTTTAATTAAGAAAATTTATAATCCATTGTCACATCTTAGGAGGAAAAAGGTTGGGACATATTACGGCACATCGAACCAATCAAACGTTGTCTATGTGCTGTTATTTCCACACACCTACACTACACCAACAAGCATGCTTTTCTTTTATTTTTGTTCTCGTATTTTTCTCTTCATATTATTGATAACAAAAATTCAAAATTTATCCTTGACTTTGTGAGGATAATATAATGGAATTTGGTGTGTACTTTTTTTCCTTGTTTGTTCTAATTATGACTTAACTAAGAGAAAGCATGCGCGCTTCATCTTATCCAGGCTATGAGCTCCACAACTTTGATAGGAAAATTCGATTTATATGGGAATTATAAGTATAAACCCTTTTCAAGTAGTTTACATTGATTTTCCCCGCAATTAGTTATGAATATTGCACTGAACTTTTGGAGTTTGGTTTTATGTTTGTATACACTACCAATGAGATGATGACTTAGTGGTAGTATAAAGAGATTTGTTTATTTGTGTTCTGGGTTTAAATTTCTGTTGGTACGAAGATGCATTTTTTAAATAAAAATGAACTAAATACTAGTTCTGAGTACCGAGAGAAATTATGGATTAAAAATCCGAAACTCTCACAGTTTATAAAAAAGAAAAAAATGTTTGTATACACTAACCTTATGTATTTTACTATTGCCATTCGTTGTGTTTCAACAAAAAGAGAGAGGTTTTATAATTAGAAAAGAGAGAGAGAGAGAGCGAAACATTTTGACTTAGTTTACATTTTATTGGGTATTTAAGGAAAACGTATAAAACATGGTTCTCGAATTATTAGTATTATTTCGATTTGGTAGGCAAAATCATCATGTAGAGACAAAAGAACACTGATTTAAACTATTTTGCCGCAGAAAGAATTATTTAGTAAGATTTTTTAAAAAAACAATATTGAACTAGACTTTTTAAATACCAATCAATTTCTACTTCCGTTTGAAACTGTTAATTAAACAAATGGATTAAAGGATAGCTTTTTTACAGGAAAAAAAATTAACATGATCAATATCTTCATACATTAACATATGTTTGTCTAGATAATGAAAAGAAAAATATTGTTGATACACTATTAATGAATTCGTTATCAGAGTTAAGTAGATAACTTTTTATAGATAATTGTTATTTTATTTTCTTTAAATCATGTTTAATCTTGCATTAAAAGCATAATTTTTCTATAATTTTTGTAAGGGGATTGGTACACTGTTGATGACTGCAATAGTTGGTCGGCTAGCCCTGCCGTCCATAATTCCACAGCATTGTACTTCATTAGTATCATTTCAACAAAATTAACAATTTTATATTATATTAATAAACAAGTCGGAAAAGATTACATAAATAATGTTTTTTCTTACTGAGATCTTTGTTATTTTTTTTATCTTGTTACAGCTAATTCTGAAAACTGGGACCGACCAAATTACATAAATCAACCGACTGTTGTACTAGTGCAAACAAAACCAACCAAATACGACGACTTTTGTGAAAAGAGATATTGTTAGAGTAATTATGACCATGCAACCAATATAACCAAAGTAATTTTACGTTTTACTTACTCATTCTCTAGACAGCCAAGTAACAAACATAAAATCTAGATAATATAATATAAAATTAACATGATTGGAGATAGTACTAGCACGTTGGTTAGATTTGGGTACAAAGGTTTGGCTTAACGATATGTACCAAACGACAAATATCGTTTCATTGGTACAAAACAAAACAAAAACTAGTCAACAAACCGTGCCAACGTGGAATGCGACACACTAACTCAAAAAACACATCGTATATCTTGTAAGTTGCATGTATTATTAGTTCTCAAATTTATATGAATAATATATATGTATATATTTAAAATATGAATGTATGATGTTTCTAAGTTAGAAACGAAAATAGTAAGAAAAATAAAGCCATGAATAACTCGAATACAACAGCTCAGCATTTTGAAGATATACACTTAACACATGAGAAAATAATTGAAACAGTGTCACGCATTTTATTCTTTTAATAATTTCATAGATTGTACATGTCAAATACTTTTAATATAACTTAGAGACACCAAATGCATGAAAATTCTTACCCAACTAATATAACATTACTTATCTTGTGAAGGTATGAGGCACTTTCACATGGATCATGCGAGAGACCACAGTAACTCAACAGAATATTTATTTGTGTTTGCCCAAGCCAGTATTAAGCCCAGTCTTGATTGAGATATTTGGGTTTATATACCATTTGGGTATTCGAATGAATTTACTTTTGTTTGGTCGCTTTATGTTTTCATATAATTTTTTTTTTTTTTTTTTTTGTAATCCAGAGGTAAATATAACATTTGATGAAAATATAATATAAACTAATGATATATGTGGCCAAAATTATTTGTTACTACTTTAATGCATAATATATACTTAGTTACGTTGGCCGTCTAGTGTATAACTTGTGGACCTGTGGTTTATGGGCTTCAAAATTTAATTCCGTTAACCATTTCACTAATTTAAAAAATAAAACTTGTAAGTTACAAGGTTTGTAAACAAAAATTACCCTGAAATATCTCTTATAACTTTCTTACTCATATTGTTATGAGGAGTACGTTATAATATATTACATATTATAGAACTACTTTTGATCAACCACTATAATTTTTGAGAAGTTTCTCGAAAAAAATTGCACATTGGTAGTAAAACTAGCTAAATCAGTTATTTTAATAAGTTCCACGTCAACAAATTATCCCAGAACCTAAAGTATCACATTCAGACCAATGTGGGTACTCTTTGATGCAAGTATTCAACTGGATTAAGACTCTCTGGTTTAAAATAGTCAAGTTCAAGTAGCTGCCCGCGACAAAAGAAAAAGCTTATAAACTATAATAATTGGTTCATGTTTGCTGTGTTGTCGAATGGAATAACATATGCATATGCCTTTAAAGTTGCATTTGTATGCAACAATAATTGGTTTATGTTTTGCTTTTGCTTCTTATTTTTTGGGTATGAAATGTGATTTTTTTTTCATCAACTTAGGTTAATTATAAAGAATAGAATATTCAAATCAATTACACAAATTTAATTAATTATTACATTTTTGGGGAGGCAGGGCTTTAACTTGTCAATTATGTATATCTAATTATCTTTTATTTTATTTTTGGTGTGCAAAGTATATCTAATTACCTAACATATAAGCTTAAAGGAAGAGTAAAATTTCTTCTTGTGACAAGTCGGTACATGAATGTATGTTGGTTACATAGGTTAATGTTTTTATTTATTTTGACAATCAAATATTCTAGCTGGTGACTAAATAAAAAACCATAGAAGTCTACGTAAAAAGTCGATAAATTCTCTAACATGTATATGATATTTGTACTGTACGAGGATTTGATTTTTATTCGATTTCATAAAATTTCCCGCATCTATGCGTTCTTACCTAACTTGTATATCACAATCAACTTATTCGCAAAATCCAACAAATAATCCGAAGCAAACTTGCAAGCTTTGATCATCAACGACATCATCAACACTCATATTTATCAACTTGGTTTGGTTACATCCAATTTTGGGAACTCTCCGGCCACTTTGACATCTGTTTGGTTTTGTAACTCCAATCCCTTCTCTTTGATCCACCTGCATGTGGTCTAGCTTTCTTCTATTTAAAATGTAATTCCTTCTCTGCTTGTACTGCTCAAAATGGTATCCTCTAAAGGAAGAACAAAAAGATAAACTTTAGTATGTTTTGTGTATTTTGTGTCAGCATCGGTTTAAAGTTATGCACGACGTCTCACTGTCTCCTCTTGATATTTTGTTCTTATTTATCTTCGTACGGAAAATATGGAAACAAATAATTAAACATAGATAGTGGAAACTGAAACAAAAAGTTTTCAAATGCACTATAATTTAGGGTGAATTTGCTGTTTAGACAGTTTTTTGAACATAGCCAACTATGTTTGAAAAAACTGTATTTATCCAATTAACCCTATAATGTACCAAGGAACAAGCGAAATAAAATTATAAAACTATTAAATCTTGGAAAGGAACTAGAAGTTACTTGTTTATTAACTTCAAAATTTTGTTTCATGGTCAACATAGATACGATGGAGGTATATAAGCGTACACATTTTATGTGCGATAATATTTCTCGTGCATCTTTTACTATATATATTAATAATAAACAAAAGTAAAATCTATAATAGTCATATGAAAGCCAAAAAATGCTTAGAGAAAATGGATATTCAACAAGAAATTCCAACACTCCGGGAGTTTCAGTTTTTTTTATAAGAAATCTTTAAGATGTTTTTACATAGTTTTAGTTAATTTTACACATATATAGTCTTAAGAAAATCCCTTAACTTCTGACTAAACCATTCATAATCTAAAAAAGTAGCACATTTGTTTCCAAAACAGAATAATAAATTATTTAAAAAACACAAAATTTTATTTTCTCTTCTTTTATCAACGGCTAGACCTATTAGCTCTTTTTACCACCTTTTTTTTATATTTGCAGGGTTCAGAGAAACACTAAATTTAGTGTTTTTTTTTCCATTTATGGTGCAGGAAAAATAAATTACATATTTTTCAGAAAGAATTTCCTAATTATGAAGAAATTTCCTCCAACCGATTTAGGGTAGCTTACTAATTTATTAAAAGAATTAATTTCCGAATATTCGGAAAAAGAGAGATAAAAAAACCCTGTATATATTTTTTAGAATACCCTTGAGTGATTCTTCTTCTACGTCACCTCTTTTGGTTATAAAATATGTAAGAAAATATAATAATGATGTGTAGTCATTGTTTCTTGGACCCTAATTACTACGAGTGAAGAACAAAGTATGAAACAATCATGATTCGTTTTGTGTATGTTTACGTGTTATCTGAGAAAAGCACAAATTAATAATGGCAATTGTAGTAATGAACCAAACTTATGGTGGGACATTCGTAC
Source organism: Cardamine occulta (assembly GCA_028015245.1). Lineage (NCBI taxonomy): Eukaryota > Viridiplantae > Streptophyta > Magnoliopsida > Brassicales > Brassicaceae > Cardamine > Cardamine occulta. The sequence goes on along the minus strand of CM051379.1, from coordinate 5,096,664 downwards.
CGACCGAAGATGCTCCAGCTAGAATATGTATATCGACACTTTCTTTTGTCAACAACTTAACTAGTTAAAATTATAGTGTTAGTATTTTACACTTTTCCTATTGATATAAAGCTTGCAAACATACATATATTATGTATGTGTTTAGTCTTTTAAAAACTCTTTCTATGTATTTTAAAGGTACACAAAATATAAATCAACATTATAAATATATGTATATAGTATACTTATATCATTGATTTTCTAAAGTTGATATTTGTGATTTGTTTTGTTTTGAACGGGTACTATATTTTTAGTGTTGATTTTGCTAAAACCCACTATAAATATTTGAGTCTCCGATGAATACCAAAGTAAAATGTATCTAAACGATAATTTTCCTTTAGGTAGCAGTAGCATTGATGGCCAACGCATTGTAAGCGGATGCTTCACTTTACTACAACATCTGTATATGATTATACGCATTCCGTCAATGCTTTTGTAGTTATATGTACCAGAGGCTTGGAAGATTTTTGAATCTTTTTTAATATCAAAAAAAGTATTTTTAGCAATACATAGAAAGAGTTTAAACAGATCACATTTACATTTACAAAAAAAGTTATCACATCAAACTTATAAGACATCAAAATTCCATTTATATTGTTCTCTTTAAAAATGTATTAAATTGTCTGAAAATTCCTTAAGAAAGAAATTCAGTATTTAATTAAACATATAAACTCAGTGGAGCCATGAATATTTCCGAGAGAGCCTACATGACCTATACGAACTTTAATTATGATTATTGACATTTGATGGTGTATATAGATAGTATATTTTGTGTGTGTGCAACTTATAGTATATTATATTTAATTGTTCATATAATCCCCTTTTATTCCATTTTGGATGAATAAGTTTACCTCATGCAAGTGAGTAAGTGACTCGTATGTTTTTTTCCTTAGAATATAAATAAACACTTCACTGAATCAGATTCAAAGTGGAGGTTTTTTTTTAGCCTTTGGGACAACACCTCTCTCTCTCTGCATCCAAAATAACGATTTGGTAAAAAAATGTTTTTTTTTTTGTTTTTTTTAAAAATAGGGTAAATGACAAGACTGTGCATATGATGCATGTAAATACTCAACGTGTAAATTGATCTAACATGAGATAGTTTCTTGTTCTCCTATATATTTCACATTCCAGGAAAACAAATATAAGATAATTATTTTTCATTTAGCTTGTATATACAACACATGTAATGACAGATTATATGAATCGTGTTCCTTGAATGCGATTTTCAATAGAGCTTTATTTATGTGTTCGTGTCGTAATAATATTTTTCCTCTCATCATTGTCAAACATTATCCAGTCCTTTTCCACATGATATCTAATATTCGTAATATTTTCGTAGGTATATATTGTCGCCTGATTTTAGTTTACTTTGCAAATTTATTTTCTTTCGCCAATTATACCTATTATTGTTGAGCTGAAGATCGATTTCAGACATATGAGTGTTATCTTAAGGTCTTTAAATTCTCTCTCTTTTTAGTGTTTCATTTTGGATGAATAAGATTACCTCATGCAAGTGAGTAAGTGATCCGTTCAAAGTATTTTTTTTTGTTTTGTTTTGGTTCAAAGTATTGCTAGTATATATTTTTCATATCTTCTCCAACAGATGTTAGAGCTTATGAAACCATTAAAACTAATGGCATCTTATATCATTTGATCTCTGTACTTAATTCATTTGTTCATTTCTTTGATAGAGCTTTGCTTCTTATAATCTTCGTCTTCATGTACATATCCAACATTCATTTTCCTTAACAACTTTGATGTATTTTCTCATTAGTTTTGCTTTTAGATCTTATTATGCCATTATGTGTTTTGCTGATTCATACACTAATTACAAATTTTGAGCTGATTTCATATAAGAGCACATAATTTGATCAATGGTGTTAAGGTCAATAGATATTTTAACCAAGTTATGTTAGTTCGTGTATAATATTTGCTAGATTTTGTATTTGGCATATGAATCTGCACAACATATTAGTTTGGATACATAACGAAAACCTTAGTTTAAGTTTGAATAGATTGTTCAGTGTAATTATTTTTATAATACGTTATCATAATCATACAAAAAATACTTTATGGGTTTGATTAGTGATATAAACAGTAAAAATGGAGTATCCAAATAATTATAAGAGGTAAAGACAAAGGTATAAAAATGTAAATATACCATTTTTAATATCGCATTTATAATTGGTAACTCTTAAAGTAGAAACTCTTCTACGGGCTCGCTACCAATCATTCAAATATATATAGATGAAAGAAAAAGAAAAAAACAAATTCTGGTATATATATACAGCTGTAATGGTTAGGCTGATCTTTGAATAGAATCTCAAGAATAAATGTGTCGCAATGAAGCATAACTTTGTTCTATAATGTTCTTAGCTTTCTGTTTTGGTGTCAAATCCAACAACTTTTCCACAATAATGTTAATTTCTTTGTTTTCTTTTTTCGAGCTATGTTTTCTCATTTAATTCAGCGAATCAAATGGTGATAAAAAAAATAAAAAAAATCAGCGAATCACACAAATAAATATTCAGTGTCAATTGGAAAAAAATTACTACTGATTTTTATTGGTGCATTTGAGTCCATGTTAAGATTAGAAATGATAAATGTATAATTTATATAATATGGACCAGAAACAAAGAAAAATGATTTGCTTTTGTCACTCTCAAAAAAGAATTTATGTTTTCTCCATGCAATGACATCAGAAACATGCTACGTGTTCAAGAAAAATAAGACTTGTCTATTTACTTTTGCACCATCAGATTAAATCTAGTATTTTCTCTTTAACATAAAAGTTTAGTATTTTCCCTTTAACAAAAAAATCTAGTATTTTCTTGCTCGGGTTTGATGTCTTAAAATGCAAACTTATTTTCGAATATGCCATCATACCGACTAGGCGACTAATAATATATTAATTGCATATCTAACGCTACATCCATTTTATAATAAATGGTTTATAAATAAAATCTAAATCTATTTTGTATGCAGATTTTTAAACATAACATAAATTATTCATTAAAAATAAATAAATATAAATAAATAATAAAATTTAAATACTTTTAGTTATGTGTAAAAAAAACTTAAAACAATACTTATAATTAAATACAGGTAGTAGAATTTGATATAGAACACGACAAAATAGTTGGCTACAACAATTTAAACTAATTTTCAAAACAAAAAAAAACAATTTTAATTGACAATAATCATATTATATAACATTTTCATTTTCTTTCAGCGGGGAAACAAGACTAGCCAGATAAAACTTCATAAGTATAACTTTAGTTGAGTGACCTATCATGTATTGAAGAATATTTATCAGTTTTATCAGTGTCTGAAACTGTATAAATAATTAAGTTGACATTATAATTTATATTTTAAAAGTGGAAATTAATTAATTGCGCTATGAATAAAGTATATACTCTCCCCTACTTAACTTTCCCTCCACAATAATAGTCCCCACTTCTTTCCTTTATATACACATCATATTACATGTGACCTTCTCAACTCTACACACCAAATATCTCTCTTTGTTCTATTTATCCAAAAACAAAAAAAAAACAAAAAAAAAATCTCTTTGTTCTCTCCATCTCTCAAGATGATGCGTCCTAATGAGCAAGAATCTAGCTTTCCGATAACACCGGGCACAAACCGAAACGAATCAAGTCCGGTTCAAGAAAACCGGTTTAGCTCTCCAAGTCATGTAATCCCATGCCTTGACGATGACCACGAAGTTCCAAGTCACCAATCTTCGGTTCTACGCCAATCTTTACGTCCCATAATTCTCAAGGTCGTTAAATTAATATTCATACACATATATACATATCTTAATTAAATTATGTACCTTAGTTTTTCTCATTTTTTTCTTTGATTTATGTTATGTAATACAGTTTGAGGAGTTGACGTATAGTATTAAATCACAAACCGGGAAAGGAAACTATTGGTTCGGTTCACAAGAACCAAAACCGAACCGGTTAATTCTCAACGGTGTTAGTGGTATAGTCAAACCAGGAGAGTTACTAGCAATGCTTGGTCCATCAGGGAGTGGCAAAACAACACTAGTAACGGCGTTAGCCGGACGTTTACAAGGAAAGCTAACAGGAACCGTTCGTTATAACGGCGCCCCGTTTACAAGCTCCGTTAAACGTAAAACGGGTTTCGTTACACAAGACGACGTTCTCTACCCACACTTAACGGTCATGGAAACACTAACGTACACGGCTTTACTCCGTTTACCAAAAAAACTGACCCGGAAAGAAAAAATAGAGCAAGCGGAGACAGTGGTTTCGGATCTTGGGTTGACCCGGTGTTGTAACATTGTAATAGGAGGCGGGTTGATCCGAGGAATATCGGGTGGGGAAAGAAAACGGGTTAGTATTGGACAAGAAATGCTTGTGAATCCGAGTTTGTTGCTTCTTGATGAGCCAACGTCGGGTCTTGATTCAACCACGGCGGCGCGTATAGTAGCCACCTTGAGATCGTTGGCACGTGGCGGTCGGACGGTTGTGACGACGATTCATCAGCCTTCAAGTCGGCTTTATCGGATGTTTGATAAAGTGTTGGTTTTATCAGAAGGAAGTCCAATTTACAGTGGAGATTCGGGTCGGGTCATTGAATATTTTGGTTCGATTGGATATCAAACCGGATCCAGTTTCGTTAACCCGGCTGATTTCATGCTTGATCTTGCTAATGGTAAGTACTATAACTTTAGTTATAAACAGACTTGGTAAGTAGTATAACTTTAGTTATAAACGGGTTTCGGTTCAGAACTTTCTGGTATTAAAAAAAAAATGTTACTATAACAAACTGTTACATGTCTTGATCCATGGTAGGTATAAAATGTATTAGAATTTTATTTATGTTTATAGTTTTAATAGGAAAAAAAATATATTTAAACAGCTAACTTTGGGTGTAAAGTTAGAAACCTTCTCTTTGTTTGGTCTCATGCATCATGAGATATATGATAACGACAATTTTATCCCATTCTTTGTTTAGTTATTATAAGTTCTGTCTATTTTTGATTTAAATCTTTCTTAAAAGAGAAAGAGAAAGAGTTTGTTAATATATAGTGGGAGAAATCATGTGTTTCTATGTTGCTTTTGACTATATAGAGTATACACTTCGTTTTTTTTTTAATGTTTGGGAATATTTTTGCAGGAGTTACTTCGGATACAAAACAATATGATCAAATGGATATAAATGGAAGATTAGATCGGCTCGAAGAACAAAACTCGGTGAAACAATCGTTAATCTCGTCTTATAAAAAGAACTTGTATCCATCTTTGAAAGAAGAAGTTTCTAGACCATTTCCACAAGATCAAACTGTCACTGGATCGAGAAAAATGTCATTAACAAGTAAGTCATTAATATTTAATAGTAACACTTAATTTTTGTGTTGATTTCAAATTTTTTCTTTTTTTTTTTGGGTTTATGAAGATCGATGGCCAACGAGTTGGTGGATGCAATTCTCAGTTCTATTGAAACGAGGTTTAAAGGAGAGAAGTCATGAATCATTTTCAGGACTTAGAATATTTATGGTCATGTCGGTTTCTTTACTTTGTGGCCTCTTATGGTGGCATTCTCGCGTTTCTCATATACAAGATCAGGTAATAAAACAACACCAAACCATGACATTAGTTTTTTTTATTATCTTAAACATAAACATTTGAGTGGTTGGTCTAAAAAAATACATAAACAAGCATGATTACACAAAGGATATTTTCTCATGTTTTGAGTTCACCATGTTTAAAAATAATGATTCTTCTTGTTTTATAATGATTCATGTTTAAGATTTTTTTCCATTTCAAATGATGTTTTGTTTTTTCAATGAATTTTTTTAATTTATTTTTGTTTTATTTGCTGTTATATTGATAATTGGTTATAGCTAGATAGAGATAATATAGTAACATATTACATTTCTTTATAACAAAGTCCATTCAACAAAAACATCATTTATAGCGAAATGGAAGATATAGAAAACCATTAACTTATCAGTGAAACGAGTTTTTTTGTTTGTTTAAGCATATAATTTAAACTAGAAATCATCTTCAATAGTCTTGTAGTATATAAGTAATACGATTCTTCATTATAACAGGTGGGTTTGTTGTTCTTCTTCTCGATATTCTGGGGATTCTTCCCTCTCTTCAATGCTATTTTTACATTCCCTCAAGAACGACCATTGCTTATAAAAGAGCGATCCTCAGGAATCTATAGACTCTCCTCTTACTACATAGCAAGAACAGTTGGTGATCTACCAATGGAACTCATTCTTCCAACGATTTTTGTCACAATCACATATTGGATGGGAGGTCTCAAGCCATCTTTAACCACATTCCTCTTGACCCTTATGATCGTTCTCTACAATGTTTTAGTGGCTCAAGGCGTAGGTTTAGCTCTAGGAGCAATCTTGATGGACGCAAAGAAAGCCGCAACATTTTCTTCGGTTTTAATGCTAGTGTTCTTATTAGCCGGAGGATATTACATTCAACATATACCGAGTTTCATTGCTTGGTTGAAATATATTTCGTTTAGTCACTATTGCTATAAGCTTCTTGTTGGGGTTCAATACACTTGGGATGAGGTTTATGAATGTGGATTAGGGTTGCATTGTAGTGTTATGGATTATGAAGGGATTAAGAATTTGAAGATTGGGAATATGATGTGGGATGTTTTGGCTCTTGCCCTTATGTTGATTCTTTATAGGGTTCTTGCTTACTTAGCTCTAAGGAACTTGTGATACCTTTTAATCTAAAGTTTTATTTTTAGCTATGTACAAGGCAAGTAACTGTAAAATATATGTAAGCTGCCTTGTTGTCATTCATTTGTCTTATTTTATTGTGTTCAATTTACTTTAGCTGCAATTTCTTTAAAATCCAAATACAAGCGCAGTATGAAAAATCAAAGTGGGACTAAACTCATGATATCTAAAATAGAATTAAGCCATTAATTAAAAATAAGAACAATACTTGGATTTGTGTTCTTAGTATTCTTATTGATTTCGGATTTCTCATTGGGCTTTCCTCTGTCAATTATCGGAACGGCTGTCCCAGTTTATTCTAATTGGGTCTCATGTGTTTTATGGGTCTGTTTTCTTATATATTATCCAAAAGGGCCTTTTCAACAGAATGACGAGTTTTTATTTATTTATTTATTTAAAACTTTTAAGACAATAGGTCAATAACAGTTGTAAACTGTAATGAATGAAATAATGATTCTTAGAAAATGTTATAACACCTATTTTTTTTTTTAAATCTCCGATGGTAAAATAGACTTTCAATGTTTTTGCCGTGGTACATATTACACTAGTTATGAGTTACAAAAATGAAAAAAGTACTTCCTCCGTTTGATGTTAAGTATCATTTTAGTACTTAAAATTTGTTTCGTAATATGTATTGTTTTACATTTTCAATATATATATATTTTAAAAATATATATTCATCTATATTTTTTTAATATATTAACCAATAGAAAATATAAAATATATTAACAAAAGCTAAATAGAAAATTTAAAATTTTTTTTAATTTGTGTGCAAAAATCTTAAATGACTCTTTTTGTAAAACTGAGGAAATATTTATTATTTCAAATAAAACTTATCATTACTAAAAAGATCTTCATATATTCACTATTTTCTCCCTAAATCATTTTGTTATATTAATCTATGAACTATGTCTAAATGGTAACAGCGAAATCCAGTTGAATCTGGCGGAATTGTATAATTTTTGATGATTTTTGGCAGAATCTAGCGGAATAATTTAAATTTTAAATAGTAACAGCTGAATCTAACAGAATCTGATAGAATTTTTTTTAAATAAATTAGTTAAATAAACTTATAAAAATATTAATTAAATAGGTTTAATTTCATCAAGATTAATTAAATAAAATAGTAAAAGATGAAATATTGAAAATTAAATTTGATAGTTTTAATAATCTTACTAAAATGCATGAAGTTTTGGATACCCAAATATATATGAATTATTTGATTTCCCGTTATAATACATAAAATTTTAAATTGTATATATTTTACATCCACGAATTGATACATATTGATGGAAAGTTTGTGGTAGGTCTGGAAAAAATATCCGAAAGGTTATAAACTCCTATATCCAATTATTCGAAACCAAACTCAAACCAAACAAATAACCAAATAAATATTTGAAATATAATTAATACCCAAAAATATTAATTATAATTACTCAATTCCAAAAAAAAAAGAATTTACTCAATTCTAAAATTACAACTATAAAATCGTAAATATCATTTATTCAAATTTTAAATAATCAAATTTTATTTAAATTTAACCAATTTTTATTTATTTTTATAATATTTTGGGTATCTGAATCTAACTCAAACTCGGATGAAACGGTAGTGAACATAAATCAAAATTTATAAATACTCGAATGTGTTTTAAACCTCTGAACTTAAACCTGAATATGTATTCAAATGTCCATGTTTAGTTTTTTTTTATTATAACAGAAAAAAAAAATTAATACAGCTAATGGTAATGGTAGAATTGTTAATGGGTGTCGGGGAACTGAACTTTCTTTTTTTAAAGATATCTAGAAGCCTTTCCGATCCTATTTTGTATTCCAAACAAGAAATAATATTCGTGATATTAATGCCAATTATGGATCCATGACGTCATTGATGATTATAAAGTCACGTGTTAAGAAAGTCTGGAATACTTCCAAAGTCAACTATTCACCCTATTAAATTGCTAAGAATAATTTATATAATTATAGATGACGAAACATGATTTTTTAAAAGTCATAAACAAAATTAAGTAGTGAAATGGTTGACAAAAATAAAAAAGGTTGGTGTCTTGGTGACATGGTCTAATTTTGTTGATTTTTTTTGTTTGATTTTAGATTTCATTGAATTTATGTACATCAAGATTAATAAACGAGTTGGTGACTAGAAGTTCTATTAATTTGTTGAATTGACTCAGTAAATCACCATTGTTAAACTAGTTACTCCTTGATGGGTGTAGTAAAATTTTCATTATCCAAGAAACCTAATTTCAACAAAGCTAATAGTATTAAATGATTAAGTTTCAAAAAGTTCTTAACCACTGTTATAATGCGGCACAAATTATAGTCAAAGCAATAATGTCTTTATATTATAGAATATTACTCATTTATACATGCATACATAGACGATGATGTTGTAAATTTGGAATGGTCGCCGCAGCCAGACATTATGATGAATTGATGATAATACAAGTAGGTGACTGGCATGCATGTGTGATTGAAAAATATCACATGAACAACGTTTAATGAACTGGTTTCATACTTATTGATAGTATTTGATTAACACAATGAATCACGGGTCTAAACATTGGTCCAACGAAATATAATATTGTTATCACATTTCGTTTAAAATAAATACACTTTAGGTATTAAATTAAAATAAAATTGTAGCTTAATAAGTCAATAATTCGTTTTAGAATTTTTCGATTCTTAACAAAAAAATAATATTAATTCCAAGAAGATTCCATGTTTTGAGAAAGACAAAAAAGAAGCAAATCAATAAATTGCTACCATCACGCCTCCTCCAAATGTCAAATGGTCATTGATTTTGTACATTTCTCTATATTTTATAATTGTCTCAAACCAGAACAGAAAAAATAAGAAAGACTTATTACTTGACAGAATGAATTTATAAATAGTAATCGATGCAGTGAATGCGATAAACAATTCACTCTTGTGCATTTAAAACAATTACACTAATTACTAATTAATTTTTCTATCAATAATATAATTACATCCTTTATTTGGCCAAGCTAGCCATATACTGCTCATATTTGTTCAATGTAACCATGCATTTAGTTTCTATGTAATCATCAAATAAAATTATAAGGTAGAAATGTCTTATTAATTACCTTTTTTCTAGAAGAAGCAATCATTTTCATCTACGTGTCTAGTAATTTGGAAAATTCGATTGGTTATTCTCAGCCATATGCATTATTCCCCCCGGAAAATAAGAAACCCGTGTACATTTTTTTCGTGTTTTCGAAGCCAACAACACATAAAAAATATTTCTTATATTTATAAAAAAAAAAAAAAAAAAAGAACAAAAGAAAAAACTCCGTCAAAAAGTCAAGAAACGAACCAAAAGTGTAACGTTCAAAGTCGTCGTTCAAAGTTGGGTCTCTCTAATAAACAAAACAAAAAAAAAACCTCTTAGCTTCACAC